>CAUYON010108787.1:0-70590 GCA_963573935.1 Arctocebus calabarensis
GGAACATATTCTTCTTAGCAAAGTATCTCAAGAATGGAAGAAAAAGTATCCAATGTACTCAGCCCTACTATGAAGCTAATCTATAGCTTTCATATGAAGGCTAAAACCCAATTATAGCACAAGAAATGGGGAAAAGGGCAAGAGAGAGGAGGGGTGGGGGGTGGAGGGAGGGTAATCAGTGGGATCACACTTACGGTGAATCTTAGAAGGGTACAAGTGAAAATTACTAAATGTAGAATATAAATGTCTTCATATAGTGATTAAAAGGCCATGAAGGCTATGTTAAATAGTTCAATGAAATATTTCAGATTGTATATAAAGTCAGCACATTGTGCCCCATGATTGCACCAATGTACACAATTACAATTTAATAAAAAAAAAAAAAAGAAAGAAATCAAAGGTACAACCTATAGAATGGTAGAAAATATTGGTAAATCATATGTTGACAGCAGTTAATACCCAGAACTCGTCCTGCAACATGGGAAAAAAAAAAATCCAATTCAAAAATGGCGAAGTACTTGAATAGATTCTCCTCCAAAGAAGATATACAAATAACCAAATGAACACATGACAAAATGCTTAGCATCATTAATCATTAGGGAAATGTAAATAAAACTATAATGGGTTTAACCAAAAACCTGGAAAAGTGACGTCAAGAATATGGAGAAATTGGAACACTTGTGCATTTCTGATAAGAAAAGTAAAAATGATGTAGCCACTGTCATTCTTCAAAAAGTTGGGATTACTGTATGACCCAGCAATTTCACTCCCAGGTATATATCTAAAAGCATTAAAAGCAGAGACTTTAACAGGTATCTGTATACCCATGTACATAACATTATTCACCATAGCCAAAAGGTGGGAACAATCCAAGTGTTCATCATGAAATGACTGGATGAATAAAATGTGGCACACAGTGGAATACTATTCAGTCATAAAAAGCAATGGAATTTGAATATGTTATGACATGGATGAGCCTTGGAAACATTCTGCTTAGTGAAATAAGCTGGACATAGAAGGACAGGTGTTGTATGACTCCACTTATTTGAGGTACCTAGAGTTAGAAAACTTGTAGAGACAGAGTAGAATAGAGGTTGTCAGGAGCTGGAGAAGGTTACTGTTTAATGGGTGCATAGTTTATTATGGGGATGCTGAAAAAGTTTTAGGTATAGATAGTGGGTTCCACAAACTTGCGAATGTATTTAATTCCACAAAATTGTATACTTGCAAATGGTAAAATTATAAATATTAGATATATTTCATCACAATAAAGAAAAAAAAGCACATTTCTAAAGCTAGTCGTCTATTTGATGTGATGGTAGGCATCTTAATTTTTGATCCACTCAAGTTTTTGATAAACCTACTATCCCTTAGAAACTGCTCTGGTGGACACCACCAAATCCAGCAGATAGCTTTTCAGTTCTCCTTTTATATGAACAATCTATAACCCTTGACAGTGCTAACTAGTGTTTCTGGAAATCTCTTGTTGACTGAATATGAAAATTGTATCCAAAAGTGGTTTCTCAAACTGAGGAAATAGAATCACTCCTATAGTTTATTTTAAGCCTGTATAGTAACCTGTTTAGTAATATTTAGCCTGCGATGCAACCTCACCTTTGTAATTGACCATAATGCGTTTCCTCGCTTCTTTGACTGCTTTGCTTACATTTTCTATTTTCTTTAGAATTTCCAGATGATATTAATCCAGTTACCAAAGAAAAAGGTGGACCCAGGGGCCCAGAACCTACACGATATGGAGATTGGGAACGAAAGGGCCGTTGTATTGATTTTTAAGTCACGTGTTCTTTAACTGAAGTATTATTTTTTGAAAATGTACAACTGAAATAACTTATGATTTTTTTTCTTTATATCCTTTAAGTCATGTAATTTCCATAATGTGTTTAAAAATATATCTGATGGCTTTGGATAAAAATACACTGCCATAAATTAGGAAAGGGTAAATATTTTTACATTAGCACCTAGTATCTTTAAATTTATTGTAGCATATAAAGATGATTCGAGCTGTAAACTTTTACTTCATTGTTTTTTCAGTTTAGTCAGTTTCTTGTAAAAGGCACATGTAAATAAAATATCTTTTAAATGATTATGTTGCTGTGTAGTAGTAGCTTTTTAAATGTGAGTTGGAAAAGGCATTGCAGTTTGAGAAGGCCACAATAATAGCAGTTTTTTTTTAGCCAGATTACTTGGTTTTAAATCCTGACTTGACTTTGGGTAACTTTTCTCTGCTTCAGTGTTCATGTGTATAAATTGGAGATATTAATAGTTGATAAGTTTAAATGATAAAAAATATATGTATTAGCATTTTTCAGAAAAACAGAACCAATAGAATAGACATAGATAGATAGCAGTAGATTGATTGGTTGATTATGAGGAGTTAGCTCATGTCATTCTTGAGGCTGAGAAGTCCCATGATCTGTCATCTGCAAACTAGAAACTCAGGACAGGCAGTGATATGGTTTAGTTTGAGTCAGAAGACCTGGCAGGGGAGCCAATGATATGAATGAAACCAGGCCAAAGGCAAAAGAAGATTAAATGAAATGTCCCCGCTCAAGCACTGAGGCTGAAAAAAAGAGGTGAATTCCTCCTTCTACCTTTGGAGCTATTCAGGTCCTCACTGACTTGGATGCCCAACTGCATTGCAGAGGACCATCTGCTTTACTGAGTCTACCGATTCAAACATTAATCACATCCAGAAACTGAGTTTAACTTGAGTACCCCATGGTCTATTCAAATTGACACCTAAAATTAACCATCCCACCACATAAGCCACTTGAACCAGTGTGTGGCACATGACCCTCTCAGTAAGCATTAGCCATCCTTAAATTATGGGTCGGGTTCTCCAGGTCTCCAAGGCTTCCCGGGGAGAAAGAACTAAAATGAAATTTGAAATACTTGAGTTGAAATTATTTTATATAACTAGATAAAAAAGTCATTAGTTGAAAAAAACAGATTATTGTTGCAGTTTTTTTGTTGTTGTTTTTTTTTTTTTTTTTGGCTGGGGCTAGATTTGAACCCACTACCTCTGGCATATGGGGCTGGCGCCCTACTCGTTGAGCCACAGGCGTTGCCCTAGATTATTTAAATGAACAAACTAAAATATGTTAGTTTGTGGAACATAAAATTAAGGTAGGTATCCTGGTTTACACAGTTGTCGTTGCTGAAATTTAAGTTGAAATTTAATCCCCAAAGTGGCCATTTTGAGAGTTGGAACCTTTGAGAGATTGCTTCCCCACCTCACTGTTCCAGGATGCCCGGTATGGAAGTTGAAAGAGATTGTTCTCCAGCTTTAAGATTTAATGTGTACCCTTCTTGGTTTTTGACTTGGTAAGGACCAAGTCCTTTTCTTTCTTATTTTTCCCTTTTAGTATGGGAATTTGTGTCCTGTGGCTGTCTCACCATTGTATCTTGCAAATAGGTAACTTGTTTGTACAGGCTAGTAGATGAGACTTTGGACTTTGGACTTTTGAGTTAGTGCTGGAATGAATTAAGACTTTGGAGGTAGAGGATGGAATTAATGTATTTATAAGGAGGAAGGACATTAGTTTTGGGAGCCCAGGAGCAGAATGCTATGGTGTGAATGTTTGTCCCTCTGAAATTCATGTGAAAGCTTAATTCCCATTGTAACAATATTTTAATGGGGTAGAAAATCCAGCTGCATTTCCTAGGTGGAGCCTTTGGTAGATGAGGTCATCAGGGTGGAACATGAGTGACTTTGTAATAAGGAGAAAGACCTGAGCTGGCAGGCTTGGCTACTTGCCACGTGGGGCCCTGTGCCTCGGATCCCTGCAGAGGGAACTCCCCTAGCAAGAAGAGCCTCATCAGACACAGCCCTCAGCCTCTGACTTCTTGGCCTTCAGACTAATAAAGTAATAATAAATGTTGTTTCGTTATAAATTACTGAGTTGCAGGCTTCTTTTATAGGCAACAGAAAGACTACGTAGGTATGGGGGGCAAATATGAGGAAAATGGGATAGAATGGGTGAGCTTAGTCAGGTTTGATGACTCAAAGGCTTCTGCCCTGTGGTCTTTTGATAAGTGGGTCAGGAAACGTCAGGTCTAGTTTACAGATCTGGAATCAAGGAAGGAAGGAACTGCTGGGTCTTACGGCCTCCTTTGCTAAGTGTCCTCAGGCCTCACTCAGTTGCCAGTGTTGGGCCTTCAGGTCCCAGGCTAAACTTGAGCTTCTTAGGAAAAAAGGGTTTTCAGAATGTAAACACAGAATGAAGTAGTAGTTTAATAACTGTGATATGAATTATTAGTGCAATAATTTGAGAAGATTGTAGGGAGACTCATTTAAGAGGATGAAAGTTATTTTCCTCAGAAACTAACTGCTGTGTTATTTGGAACTCGTCATTTGATTCTTACATCCACTTTCTCGCTTAGTCAACATGTGTTCTATTTGCAGTCCTGAGTATTCTGCTAAGTAATAAACAAGTTTTCTGTAATTTGGGTAACTTACAGTTAGCCCAAATCAACGAAGGGTTTTACTAAGTTAACATTGCCAAAAAGTAGGTTAAAATTTTTATTGTATGCTTTTGATTGTGTTCTACAGTAATCAACATGATTTGTGATAAAATAACGTGTATACTTCAGAAGCTAATATAAAATACATAACAGCCACAATGTTCTATTGAGAACCTATCTATCTTAACCTTTGTTCATAGTAACATGTTTCATGACAGTTATCAAATACAGAGGTAAAACAGAGTAGCATGAGATTATTTATGGTCTGAAAGTTATCAAACATTAATGAACTTGAAGACTATCAATTTTATACCTACAAAAGATGACTTGGCAGCTGTCAAAATGTATCATCCATATCTCCTATGGGAAGGAAGAGTTAATTGAGAACCCAGAGGGTACCCTATGGGATCTACCACTGTGTTCCTGCTGTTCCCCACCAAGGAATTAGTATGGCAGGGCTATTAATGCTGGCCCACTCCTCTGATGGGCAACATTAGCTCAACAACTCCCCTTTCACCTGCCCAGAATTTTCTTAGTATTGTACTAAGACTCCTCCCACCCAATGCTTCTTTTCTGTACTCTCCCCCTCACAGGAGTCAGACCTGGCTACTCCTATCCTTTAAAATTCACAGCTATCTCCCCTAATAAATCTTTTTCAGACTTAATGCCATTGTGCTATTTCTTAGAGAACCCTAATTAACATGGATAATTTTAAAAGAATTTATAGACAGGTTTTCAGAAAAGGTCACACAAAGCTTATGACTTTTTCTAGTATAATCATACTTTAAATGCTTTAATTTTACATTGCTTGGGGGATTTCTGGGAAATTGTATGTTGATCTTTTGTGTACAAAGTTCATACCATGGAGCATTGTATATATTGGGTATTTTGATTGAATAAGTTATGTCCAGCATTTTTTCTTACTTGGATGTAAGTTACTGGGACCTACTCTGAGTCAAAATATGATATTACTTATTATTAAGCTTGTAAAAGCAAGCCTAAAACCGTATTCTGCTAATAACAAATATTCATTGGATGATTGAATAGTTTATACTGTAAAACTTCATAATAGCAAGTGTGAATGATATATCATCAATTCAAAGGACAATTTCAGAACAGGACAGTAAATTTCATAAGTACAGGATAAAAATGGTGATGGGCGATTAATCAGTGCTGATTGATCAATTAGAAGGAAGGTAAAATGAAGAGTTCCTGATGAGTTCATCCATTCATTAAATTGATTCATTCATTGGTGTTAGTTATCTGTGTGCTGGATATTCTGCTAGGCTCCTTATATTTGGTGATGAATAAAACAACCCCTGTATGGTGGGACAAAGGCTAGTGTGTTTGATTTGCACCTGTGAACAGTTCCAGATGACAAGTTACCAAAGACTAAATGGCCTGCAGGTGCACCAGACCAAGAAGACTTCCTAAGTTTGATGAGACTGTCGGTTTCTGGGCTTTCGGTACTAGATGACTCTTCAAAGACCTGCAGTTTCACCTTGAAAATCTAAACTGATTCTGAGTGATATTTATTAATTAAATAGTCTATGAGCAAACACGTTCCGACTTTGCCACAGATAAGCCTCCATGGACATTGGTCAAGAAGTTATGGAATGTCATTCTGCTTGATCTAGATTTTGAAATATTTCTTCTTTTTCTATTGACTATAGGATTTGGCGTGATCTGTTTTTTGAAACTCTACTTTTATTCGTACGGTATTAGTTGTCTATTTTTTGAGACTTTGGGGGAAAATAATAAGTTAACTGATGACTTCATGCTAAGCCTCAGAGTCAAAGCATTCTATAATGTCTTATTTGACAATGTGTACGTTGCTTTCTTGGCATTATTGCTAATATTGCTTGATATTTTGATATAGGAATCATCTGTTTTTTCTGAATGTATTTATCTTTGTTCATTCTTTACATGGCTTTTGTTTCTAGTCCTTATCTTAAACATTGTTATTGTTTTTGAATTTTAAGCCTTTTAAATTCTGTGAAGGCAAAAAGCAGAAACCTAATTAACACATATATATGTAAAAATAAAATAAAAAAGGTTGTGGAATGATATAATAAAGATTCCTTAAGCCATTACTAGTCCAAGAAGAGCATTTCTGGTGGACTTCCTTCTGTGTAACACTGGAACTAAGCTCTCCCAGACATTCCTAAGTTATAAATGAATTATAAAAGATAATTGAACTATCCATGCATAGGACGGTGTATGTGAAATTAGGAAATGTGTATGATGGTTGAGCTCTTTGTTCTAAGTCTTCAAGATCTATTTGTAGAAATAGACACCTCTTGATGACACTGCTGTTGACATTGGCCTTGGTTCTAACATGGGCTGCTTTTTGCATCTCCGTCTCCTTCTCTTTAGTGAGAGAATACCATATATTCTCTCTAAACCAGGTTTTCTCTTATAATCACCCAAGTCTGGGTGGCAAATCAAAGAAAAACAGCCATCTCTGTTATTCAAGGTTTTAGATGGAGATGACAAGTCACATGTATCAGTGGTGATTAAGCTTTTTGGTCTCAAGACTCTTTAATACTTTTAGAAGCTTTCGAGGTCCTAAAATTATTGAGGACCCCAAAGAAACTTTTATTTATGTGTGTCATATCTAGCTATACTTAACTGTATTAAGAATTAAAGCTGATTAATATTTAAAGTATTTAGTTCATTTGAAAATAACCCACTAATGAACATATTGCATGTTAACATAAAATAACATTAAAAAAAAAAAAACTAAAATAACTTTCCAAAACAAAAAGAAACTGAGAAGAGTGTGGTACTGTGTTATATTTTGGCATTTCTTTTCACTGTCTAACTTAGTAGAATAACGTCTTTATCCCATACACCAGCCCAGGAAGGAGAGGCCAATGTTGTGTTTTCAAGGTCCCAGTTCTTTTTACACCCCTTTTATCCCTCCAGGGAAGTAAATAGCTGTTGTGACTCATGTCCTGTGAGGGGAGCCAGTGCAGAAGGGAGGGGTCTCAGGCTTTGGCTTCAAGAGCAGGTATGGCCCATTTTTATCTTCCAACAAGCAGTACCCATGATAGAAAATCTCTGAGGGAATGGAGAAGGGAATACCCAGGACTAAGTGCCAAGTGCTGCAGCCTTGAGAGCTGTATTTACTTTCCTAGGGCTGTCGTCACAAAGTACCATGAACTGGGTGACCTAAGACAACAGAAATGTATTCTTTGACAGTTCTGAAGGCTAGAATTCCAAAATCAAGATGTTGGCAGAGCCATGCTCCGTCTGAAACCTGAAGGGGAATCCTCTTTGCCTCCTCTTAGCTTCCACTGGTACGCCAGCAAGCCCTAGTGTTCCTAGTTTGCAGGTGCACAAGTCCAATCTCTGCCTCTATAGTCACTGGTGTTCTGTAAGTGTCTCTGTCTTCACACAGACTTCTTTTTATAACACCAGTAATGTTGTATTAAGGGCCAACTCTATGCCAATGTGAACTCATCTTAAGTTGCATCTGCCATGACCCTATTTCCAAATAAAGTCACATTCTAAGGTAGTAGGGATTAGAGCCTCTACATACATTTCTTGGGAGATGCATGATCAACTCAAAACAAGAGCCATGATACAAGATGCCTACACCAAGCCTTGTATGTTTGAGTGAGCCAGGCATGCCTGGATGTCATTATTTAGTGATAAAACTAAAGACAAGAGGCCCTCCCCCAAATTTCTACATTGTGTAAGCACTTAGGGACACTTACACAACCTCAAAGAGGAGAAGGAAGTTCCCCCTACTCCATTCCCACCACCCCAAATAATGTGGATGTACTTGCCTTTCCCTGGGGAGTTGATCAAGCCACGTGCCCCTGCGTGCATAGAGTTGCACTTGGCTCCTTGTTGTTACCATGCCGTGGGCCATCTCAGGTCCAGGCATTTCTCATCCGCTGGTTTCTCTCTCCACCTGCCTCATTCTTTTATTTACTTTCCACAGATGCTCTACCCTCAGATTCCTCTCCTTTTTATTTTTCCAGTGAAAATGTTTGTACATAGACAAAAAAAAAAAAAATCCTAAGGTCACTTCCTAGTCAAAAGTGCAACACACTTTTCGTAGGAAGACTTAGTAATAAAAAATGTTGCCATTACGTTTTCTTTAATAAATTGAAATTATACTTTAATAACTATACACTTTGGAAGAAGCTATTTCTGTATCAGTCCCTGTAAGCAGTAGGGAAGGAACAGAAAACGGGCTCCCCTTAGACGTCCCTCGGGCTGAGAATATGGGAGGCTGCATATTTTCCTCCATTTATATAAAAATCACCAAAGTGCCCCATTTCTGCTCAAATCCATCTGAGTTAGCACCACTCTGATTTTTCCCTAGTTTTCAAACTAGAATCTGTCTGCGGTTTTTTCAATCTCATAAATAGCAACCTCCCACACGGAGACAAAATGAAACCTCTGTATACTGTTCTGTAATCAAAGCTTCCTCAGAGTTGCACAGAGGAAAAATCCAGAAGTAAGGCAACAATAACAAAGTAGATTTATAAAATTACATAAATATGTAAAAGCGTAATATTTGACAATAGAACTAATTATCAGAACATACTGCCTATGTCAAACCACCCTATTTGTTAAATATTTTGTGAAAATTCCTTTTTAAAACATTGAGAAATACTCTGGTTTCTCTTCAGATCATATTAATCTTTCACCTTTTACTAAAACAGTGAGCAGGTAGAGATACAGGAAATTGGCCTTCACGCCACCTCAATAGACAGTCACTAGGCAGTTTTAGCAACCCGTATTTGGGGGTCATTTTACAAGAAGAAATCAATTTACTTTTAAAAGTAAATACACATATATACATACATTTCTGCCCCTCTCCCCGTAGGGCTTTGAGTGATCTAACATCCAAAAATATTCACAGCCAGCTAATGGAAAATTACTGTGGTTCATCAACTCATTTACTTAAACATTTATTAGCCATAACCTATTAAAATGTTTTAAAAGATAAACAGCACGTTAAAGTTCTAAGAAGTTTATTTGATCAGACAGTGATTTGTGATCAGACAGCACCAAACATCAAATTGTTCAGGGCTCCATAGAGAGAACATGAGGGCGGCACTTTCACAGGCATACCTCATTTTATTTCACTTCTCTTCATCATGCTTTGCAGATGTTGTGTTTTTCATCAATTGAAGTTTTGTGGCACCCCTCTGTCAAGCAAGTCTGTTAGCACCATTTTTCCAAAAACATGTGCTTACTTCATGTCTCTGTCATATTTTGGTAATTCTGACAATATTTGTAGATTTTTTATTGTTGTTACACCTGTTAACGCTGATCTTACATATTACTATTGTAATTATTTGGGGATTCACAAATTATACTCCTTTAAGACAGTGAACTTAATTGATAAATGTTGTGTGTGTTCGGAGTGGTCCACTGTCTGGCCATTCTCCCCCGTCTCCCTTCCTCTCCTCAGGCCTCCCTATCCTCTGACACACACAATATTAAAGTTAGGTTACTTAATAATCCTACAATGGCCTCTAAGGGTTCAAATGAAAGTAAATTACTCTCACTTTAAATTAAAAGCTAGATATGATTAAGCTTAGTGAGGAAGCTAAGACGGCCGAAGCTGGGCCTCTTATCCTGAACAGTTAGCCAAGTTGTGAATGTGGAAAGGTTCTTGAAGGAAATCCTAAGTGCTACTCTAGTGAATACATGAATAATAAGAAAGTCAATCAGGCTTATTCCTGATATGAAGAAAGTTTGGTCTGGATAAGAAATTCAAACCAGCTACAACATCCCCTTAAGCCAAAACCTCATCCAGAGCAAGACCCTATGTTTGTTAAATTCTAGAAGGCTGAGAGAAGTGAGGAAACTCCAGAAGAAAAGTCTGAAGCTAGCAGAGGTTGGTTCACTAGGTTGAAGGATAGAAGTTATTTCCATCACACAAAAAGTGGACAGTGAAGCAGGAAGTGCTGATGTAGACGCTGCAGGGAGTTATCCAGGACCCTAAGCAGAGGTCACAGACGAAGGTGGCTGCAGGGAGTTATCCAGGACCCTGAGCAGAGGTCGCAGAAGAAGGTGGCTGCAGGGAGTTATCCAGGACCCTGAGCAGAGGTCGCATAAGAAGGTGGCTGCAGGGAGTTATCCAGAACCCTGAGCAGAGATCACAGATGAAGGTGGCTGCAGGGAGCAGCAGAGACCCCAGGGAGACAAACAGCCACTATTGGAAGATGCCACTAGGAATTTCATAGCTAGGTAGGAAAAGTCAGTGCCTGGCTTCAGAGGGTAGGTGACTCTCTTGTGAGGTGACCTGAAGTGGAAGCCAATGCTCATTTATGTAGTATCATTTCAAAAATCCTACCGCCCTTAAAAATTGTGCTGAATTGCCTGTGCCTATGATCTGTAATTGGAACAACAAAGCCTGGATGACAGCACATCTATTTGTACCAGAGCTTACTGAATATTTTGAGCCCACTGTCAAGACCTATTGCTCAGAAAAGAAGATTGCTTTCAAAATATTGCTGCTCATTGACAATGCACCTAGTCACTCAAGAGCTCTGCAGGAGATGTACGAGGAGATTAGTGTTCTTTCTGTGCCTAACATATAATCTGTTCTGCAGCCATGGATCAAGGAGTAATTTTGACTTTCGAGTCTTACTATTTAAGAACTATACTTTGTAAGGCAATAGGTGCCATGGGTAGTGTGATTCCTGTGATGGGTATGGGCAAATAAATAAAAACTTCCTAGAAAGGACTCCCCATTCTAGATCCTATTAAGAACATTGGCAATTCATGGGAGGAGGGAAAAATATCAACATTAAAAAGAGTTTGGAAGAAATTGATTCTAATCCTCAGGGATAACTTTGAGGGGTTCAAGACTTCAGTGGAGGAGGTCACTGTATATGTGGCGGAAATAGCGAGAGAACTAGAATTAGAAGAGGGGCCTGACAATGTGACTGAATTGGCACAATCCCATGAAGAAACCTGAAAGAATGAGTAGTTGCTCCTTATGGATCATCAAAGAAAGTGGCTTCTTTTTTTTTTGAGACAGAGCCTCAAGCTGTCACCCTGGAGAGAGTGCCGTGGCAGCACAGCTCACAGCAACCTCCAATTCCTGGTCTCAAGTGAGCCTCCTGCCTCTGCCTCCCAAGTAGCTGGGACTACAGGCACCCGCCACAACACCTGGCCATTTTTTGGTTGCAGCTGTCATTTTTGTTTAGTGGGCCCAGGCTGGATTCGAACCCACCAGCTCAGGTGTACATGGCTGGCACCTTAGCCCGTTGAGCCACAGGCGCCGAGCCGTGGCTTCTTTTTTTTAATGAGTATTAGTATTCAGTTTATTTTTATTACATTATAATTTAAAATCTACATGTACATAAAAGATAAAAATATAAAATCTACATGTGCATTATGTTGTGTACATATATTTTACATACCACATAGGAGTGTTTTAAAAATTATCTAGACCACCTTAAAATAAGTCTAGTCCCATCTTTAAATGTAAAAACTAAGACTCCATTAAAGGTAAGGCTAAATATTTTTGGGAAAAAATGTTGAGAAAAATCCTTCAGTCACAGATAAAATGATAAGATCCTGAGTATTCAGACAAATTACATTACTGTACATAGCATGTTTTCTTTTTTTACTTTCTTTTTAAAAATTATATTTGGTTTTTAATTGACAAAGTGTGTGTGTGTGTGTGTTTTATTTTTTTAGGTAAAGTCCCTTTTGTAATCGTGTCCTGTTCCCAAGAGGTGTGCCCTACGTTGTAGTCTCCGTCGTCCTCCCTCATTCCTCTACCCCCTACCTTGTATTGAATCACCTCCTACCTTCATTTTAGAATTGAGTACATGGGATTCTTGCTTCTTCATTCTGGTGATGCTTTACTAAGAAGAATGTGTTCCACTTAAAGAAAGTGGCTTCCTGAGATGGAATCTCCTTCTGGTGCAGATGCTGTGAATATTGCTGAAATGACAAAGGATTTAGGATATTACACAAATGTAGTTCATAAAGCTATGGCAGGGTTGGCGGGACTTGACTCCAGTTTTAAAAGAAGTTCTACGGTGGGTAAAATGCTATCAAAAGGCAGCACATGATACAGAGAAATCTGTTGTGAAAGGAAGAGTCGATCAATGTGTCAGATTTACACTCCTGTTTAAGAACTGTCCAACCTTCAGCAACCAGCACCATGATCAGTCAGCAGAGCCACTGACATCAAGGTGACAGTCTGGCTTGCTGAAGGCTCAGTGATCATTAGTTCTATTTAATAACAAAATTAAGGTATATACATTGTTTTTGTAAAGACATGATGCCATTGTACACTTAGTAGACTGCAATATAATGTAAATATATCTCTTTTATACACCAGAAAACTAAAAAATCCACATGACTCCCGTTATTGCAATATTTGCTTTATTGTAATTGTCTGGAACTGAGCCACAGTATCTCCAAGACATGCCTGCAGACGCAAGACAAAGAAAACATTTTTTTTGGTTAAGTGGTAAGTCCCTAGATAGAGATTAGTTGGTGGTGTCTGATTGGTTAAGCTTAAGTTTTGTTTTCTTAGGCTGTAACCATTCACTCCAGGTTGCATTTAGGTTTGCTCAGGTAGGAACCTAGGGTGTGCTGGAGCTGTCTCGGTCTAATGGCCTCCCAAATAGTCTTTTGTTTGTTTGTTTGTTTGAGACAGAGTCTCAAGCTGTCACCCTTGGTAGAGTGCTATGGCATCACAGCTCACAGCAACCTCAAACTCTCGTGCTTCAGTGATTCTCTTGCCTCAGCCTCCCAAGTAGCTGGGACTACGGGTGCCTGCCACAATGCCCAGCTATTTTTGTTGTTGTTGCAGTTGTCATTGTTGTTTAGCTGGCCGGGGCTGGGTTCAAACCTGCCAGCCTCAGTGTATGTGGCTGGTGCTGCAACCACTGTGCTATGGGTGTCAAGCCCCAAATAATTATTTTAACAAATGGAAAAGAGAACAAGAGGGGGATGAGAGTTACAGGGTAATGTCTGGATTCTGTTGTTTAAAAACTGATAGCTATTCCTCTAGTCTCTAGCCAGAGAGGGGTAGATATATCTCTTGAGTAATGGGACAGAGTGTTCCAGGAAAGATGCAGGGTGAGGGTAAGATATTTATCTTAGAACCTTACCTATTAGATTCTGATCACAGGCATTAGATCTTGAAAGGAGTGTTCAGCTGAGTGAACAGAGGTGCAGACGTGTAAATCACCCAGCTGAGGTCTGGGTGCTGCTTTGGCAACCCCAGCGTCACAACTTAGCACCTTGACCTCCAGTTAAGTGCTCTAAACGCTCCCACGCACGATTGCTTCTCTTGAAACTAAAGTAAAAATGTCACTAACTTAGAAATTATTGGTATGAATTTGTTTTATCTAAGAAATATACATTAGTCGGGTGTGTTGGCTCACACCTGTAATCCTCACACTCTAGGAGGCTAGGGTAGGTGGATCCTTTGAGCTCAGGAGTTCAAGACAAGCCTGAGCAAGAGTGAGATCCCATCTCTACTAAAACAAACAAACAAAAGAAAAAAATAGAAAAATTTGTTGGGCATTGTGGCAGGTGCCTGTAGTCCTAGCTACTCAGGAGGCTGAGGTAAGAGGATCACTTCAGCCCAGGACTTTGAGGTTGCTGTGAGCTACGATGCCATGGCACTCTTCCCAGAATGACAGAGTGAGACTCTTTTTCAAAAAAAAAAAAAAAAAAAGAAGGAAGGAAAGAAAGAGAAATGTCATATCACTAATTTCATATTTTCTTCTATATTTAGCCATTTGGAATATAACATACAACAGGGATGAAACTGGTAGTCAAATGAATATCTTTTTAACTTACCCTGATTTCAAAAATTCTCAGCAATCTCATTTGTGTTCTGAACTCCATATAGAACTGAAAGGGGTGCAGTCAATGAGGGCATTCTATACCTACTGGCTTGAATGTGTTACCCTGGCCTCCAGCCTCTGAGTTAACAGTATTAACTTAGTATCTGCAACTCCTTCTTTGCTCCAGCAGCTGTCAGCTTGAATTCACTTCCCTACCCAATCCATTTCCCTCTCAAAGGCAATTAGCAGGACAGCTGCTCCTCGCCATAGGACGGGCTTCCATCTCAATAAACCCATTGTTAAGCTGAAAATGTTATAAGTCAAAAATGGGCATTTTGTGGATATGTTGGGATATGAAACACAAAACACAGCATTTAAAAACCCGGGCAACGCAGTACATTGTAGAATATCAGTTGTTTACACTTGTGATCTCATGGCTGACAGGGAGCTGGCGCACAGCCTCTGCCCAGCATCCTGAGACTGTATCAGACTGCATGTTGTCAGCCCAGGAATAGATCAAAATTCAGAATTCGAAGTACAATTTCTACTGAACATGTATCACTTTCACACTAGCAGAAGGTCTAAAAATAGCATGTCAAACCATCCTAAGTTGGAGACTGTCTGTATATAATACTCTAAACCAGGAAATATAAGTATTGACAGTTTAACTGCCTAGGTACAAATTATTTGTATAAAGTTTACCCAGTTATTTCTTGCTTTTACAGTTATCGATGCAAACTACATCACATGTTGGAAGGAGGGCATTCAAATCTGAATTACTAGAAGAATTACATATGTGGGGGAGAGGTATAAAGCACAGGCCATCTGTTACCTGACTTTCAATGCTTTTCTTACACTATTTAAATTTTTTTCTAAGCCATCCATTTTTCTGAGGAAAAAGAAATTTTTTTTTCCTTAGAAAACATGAGGTGGAACAGTCTAAAAGTCTGGAAGGTGCAGAGAGGTCATCTCCGCCTCCCAATCATTATGGTTTTAAGCTGTTTATTTGGAACTGGAATTCATTATTTTGCCACCAAAATAGCATTAAGGGTAAGTAACCAGTCAAAAATAGACTATTTAACTTGTAAATGAGTTTTATTAACATCTAGACTCTAAAAATCCATTTATTACATTATCTTTCCTATGGAAAAATGAGCTTCAAGTTCCAGCCAAGGGGGACATAGACAAATCTATGGTGGTATTATTGGGCTGAGTAGTATTAACTTTTAGACTAACCTGTCTACTAAAAGCAATTAAAAACTCTAACTCTAAAGAATCTAAAAAGTCTAAACACACAGTCCTGTTAAAAGTCCTCAAAGTGCTATTGAGGTAGTGGGGGATGACTGGCCAGAGCAGAGCAGTCCTCACAGAGGGGGTGGGGGGACCAGCAGAAATAATAAACTTGTCCCCTGCTCCCCTCCACTTGGCCCTGAGGCATTTGTCAAGGCCTCGGATGTTCACAGTGCAAAATCTTTAAGGGTGATGAAATGATCTGTTGTCCAAATCAGGACCTTGTAGGATTAAAGGGGGTTGTGATAATTAATTTTATGTGTCAACTTGACTGGGGCATGGAATGCCCAGATTTTTGGTTAAACATTATTCTGGGGGTATCAGTGAAGGTATTTCTGGATGAGGTTAACATTTGAATCTATAGACTGAGTAAAGCAGAGTGCCCTCCCCAGTGTAGGCCTCATCCAATCTCTTGAAGGCCTACACAGAACAAAGGGCTAAGTAAGGGAGATTCGCTCTGTCTGCCTGTCTTTGACCTGGGACATCAATCTTCTCCTCAGACTGGGACCATCAGAACTCCTGGGTCTCCAGTTTGCTGATTGTAAATCTTAGAAGATGTCTCAGTCTCTACAATAGTGAGAGCTAATTCCTTATCATAAATCTCTTTATACAAATATACATATGCCCACAGATATACACATACACACATATGTATATTATATACATATACAAATAAAGGGGATTAGTCATACTTGTATGGAACAAATATAAACTAGGGCTATGCTGAGCAAACCAGGTTATAGGATCACCCAGTTTATAGGAAACCATACTCATCTCACATCATGCTAAGACTTCAAAAGGCTGTACCCTTAGGGTTAGGTTGAACTGAAATTAAATTCATCACTCCTTTCCAAACCCAGAGGAATATAGATCAGGCTGTTGTAGGCTTCAAAAGGGCAGCAAAAGAAGAACCAAAGGAAAATCCACACACAACACTCCAGACCGCATCCTTGGAGAATTGTCCCAGAAATCAGCTTTGGACATTGGGTCTGCAGGTGGGCCAACTGCCAGTTTCTCCATATACCTGAAGAAGCAAATAAAAAACCTTACTGAGGCAATGTATTTACCCTCAGTCCCAGAGAACCTCCATAGATAATATTTCAAAGGCAATCACCAGCAACTAATTAATGATAACCAGGTCCACCAGGAAACAAGGTAAGTTGAGTAAGAACCAGCAGAAATAATAAACAGCAAAAGCATACCTACACATATTTCAGAGAATAGAACAATCAGACATACCTTATAAATCAACTATATATGTAATACATGTGTGCTTAAATAAATAAAAAAGGTAAACATATCTACAGAGGATAAGCATTTATAGACAGTGTCATAACACACGTGAAAAACAATGAGAACATCTAGAAATGAAAAATATAATAATTGAAATTGAATCCACCTGCTCCAGTTTCAAAGATAACTTCAAGGATTATGCTGGGTTGGGAGAAATTATGGGTGAGGATGCTAGTGAAGGGAGTTACTGTGAAAGGAGCTTTAAATGCTCCAAGCATTTAATGGGAGGAGAGAGCTGTACAAAGGCTCTGGTGACCAGATCCTCCAGAGCTACAGAGATCTATGGGCACTGACACGCTCTAACGGATGGCAGCATCACCATCAGCTCCAGGTTCTCAGCAGAAGCCAAGTTTCTCTGGACAAGGAGAAAAAAAAACATGGGAAAGAAAAATACCACCAACTCTTGATAAGTTATTCAGATGTAAGAAGTGGGCACTGCCCATGTATTATAAATTCCAAATTTGATCCAGAGCAGAGGATAATTGTTAGCATATTAAATAATTATATTTGTACTTCTGTTTGTGAAGCTAATTGCTTTAAAGACTCTTGAGAATCAGCTATAACTAAATAAGAATATGCACTACACATAAATTCTCCATTCAGTTCCTACAAGCCAACAGTTCAGACTCATCAAATCTTTTCAGAAGGTGATATTTTTCTGACCAAGGTAGAAGGTCTTACTTAAAAAATTAAATTATCCTAATGAGAGAAGAATCAGAGAACTTGACATCCTAGCCAAGCATGGGAGCTCACACTTGTAATCTCAGAAACTTGAGAGGCTAAGGCAGGGAGATCGCTTGAGGCCGGGAGTTCGAGAACTTGGTGCCCAGAAGAAACCAGAGAATTAACATTTCTAGTCCTCTTATTTCACAGATAAGCAAACCCTCAGAGATAGTTAAGTGTTGGAAAGACAAGATCACACAGAAAGTCCCCCAACCTTCAGTGTGAGACTAAAGTGGCACCACCAACCAAAGCAGCCTCCCTTGATGAATCCTTGGTCAGAGAGTCCAGCACCTGTGATGTCCATGCGAGTGAGAAAGACGGCCACCCAGGAAGGAGTGAAAGTTACCTACCAAGAAAGCAACTGGTCCACAGGCCACATCCCAGGAGTTTTCAGAAATTGGACTGGGTTCTGGATTTCCTTTTCCTATAATTATGAAATAACTCCTTTTTTTTTTTTTGCAGTTTTTGGCCAGGGCTGGGTTTGAACCCACCACTCCTGGTATATGGGGCCAGTGCCTTACTCCTTTGAGCCACAGGAGCCGCCCTGAAAAAACTCCTTTTAAGTGAAAGCTTGACATATTTATTTATTTGCTGAACTGATATGTAGGACGGCTGTATCTGCACAGAGTTTGGAAACTGTGCTTTCACTGGCATTTTTTACTCTAATAATGTTTGGCAGGATCATCTCAAATTTGAACAACAAATTACAAATTTGAACAGTCCAAACCAACACGTTTATGAACTCCAGGCACAACTAAATCTTAGTTTGTAACAAAGTTGAGGTTAACTTGAAAATAAGATACACTAAAATTACTTTTAAGCACCCAATAAACTGGACTACTACTTTTACTTGGTTTATACCCATTTTCCTTGCTCGTATTATAAAACAAAATACATATGGTAATTTTCTCCTGGTAGTAATATGTATATTTTGCATATATAATATTATACATATACTCAAACCGTCTGGGACAGGTAAATAAACATATGGTTTGAGGTATACACAAGGAATAGGAAATGTATATTTTTTTTAATATTTTTTTTTGCAGTTTTTGGCTGGGGCTGGGTTTGAACCCACCACCTCTAGCATATAGGGCCGGCACCCTACTCACTGAGCCACAGGCGCCACTGGAAATATGTATTCTTAAAGCTAAGCAGAGAATTACTCTTAGAGAATAGTTTTCCCCCCGACCCCACTCCCTCCACCACCTAGTTGCTGTATTGGTCGGGATAAACTAGCATCTACTGAGATAATAAATAGCTCTTGGGTTGTGGGCTCACGGGGTGTGTGAAGATACCAAAAATCACAACATTTACACCCCAGGTTTATCACTTTTTTCATAGTCCCATTGTCTCAAAAACTTAGTTGGCCCCTTCCCTTTTGTTCAGATGGGGACGCTCAGCTGACTGTCTCTCCTCCTCAGCAAGGCTGGAGCCAGGGTAAAGGGAACTTGGTCACTGTGATCTGTACACTCAGAAGAGGAAGGAGAGGTCTTGAGTGTTTGGAAGACCGATTGCATATGAAGGGAATGAGCAGAAAAGCAAGTATGTTGGGAATAATGGGAGCAGCTTTTTACTGTTAGAGAAAAGAAATACAAACATGGGAAGTGGGGAGGCTGGCACACTGCTGGAGTATTGGATTGGAACTGGAGGTACCAGTGTGCACATTTGAGTTTTAAGACAGCTACCTCGCTAGATGACAGGTAGATGGATAGTTGTGTGGATATGTGTCTAAAATATACATATCATCCTTAGGGATTTTTGCTAAAAGTCTAACAATAATGACATTTTTATAGCAACAAGGACACAAAAGTATCCAATCATTGTTTCTAAATGCCATTCTCTACTCAAGGAACCAGATCTCTTGAATAAATGGCATTTGCATGGCTGGAGAAAGGACAGTGTCAGATGAACCTAGAATATCTAGTTTTGCCAGAAGGTAGGAATGTGTGTAAACAATAATGAGCTAAAGACACAGGAACCAGCTTCAAAGATCTCCCAAAAAGATGAAGCATTTGAGCATAGGTGGTGGTCGTGCTGTTCTATGCCCCATACATATGAGACTGTCGGCTGTGATAACGTGGAAGGCAGATTACGTGCCTCTGAATTTGAGATTGTAGGGGAAGAGATTGGCTAATATTAGCTGTGTTTCACAAATTGCCACAGACAGATGGGTTCAGAAGTAACTGGCAAGTTGATAAGCAGGAATAAATGGGAATATAGAATGCGGAAATTCAAAACTTGTGATGTAGGAAGAGGAAAATTCTGCTCAACTCCAACTAATAAAAGATAAAAATGAAGAAATACATTAACTTTTTGGCAAAGATCCAACCAAGTATAAGGCTGTCAAACCTATGGTTAGACTTCTGGATCGATCAGGTGGCACCCAGGAAATTCCTTAAGTTGAAAAAAAAAAAAAGATTAGGAAAAAGAGACTAAATAGTGGGGTTGCCTACAATTCTCTACTTATTAACATTTTACCCTATTAACTTTACATATTCATTAGCTCTCCCCCTCTCCCCATGCACGCACAAACACACCCCTCGTTATTCTCTATACCTTGTGAGAGAGTGGGTAACAGACATGATGCCCTGTTATTCCTGAATACTTCAGTGTAATGTATGAAAAACCCAAAGTTAACATCACACTTTACTGGTACAGAATGGAAAGCCTCCCCTAGGATTAAGAACTCAGGAACAGGACCAGAATGTCTACTTTTGCCTTTTCTATGCAACATTATGCTGGAAGTTCCAGAGAGGGAGCTTCAGTGAGAAAAAGAAATACATCCAGAGTGGAAAAGAGGGTGTGAAATTCTCTCTCTTTGCTAGTGACACAATTTTGTATACAGAAAATCCCTAGGAACACATTAGACAACTATGAGAGCTAATAAACAGGTTCGGAAAGGCTGAAGGAGCCAGATCGATTGTATTTCACCTTATCAATGCACAAACCAAAATGACACTAAGAAAATAATTTAATTTACAATAGCGTCAAGCAAATGCAATACTAATGAATAAATTTAAAGGAAGTGCAAAACTTGTACTTTAAAAAGTGCAAAACATTAGTGATATTGGTCTGTAGTTTTCTTTTCTTGTTGGTCTTTGTTTGGTTTTGATATGTGGGCAATCCTAGCTTCATAAAAGAATTGAGAAGTGTTCCATTGTATTCTATTTTCTGGAAGAGATCAGGTAGGAACTGGTGTCAATTCATCTTTAAATATTTGGAAGAATTCACCTGTGAAACCATCTGGATAATTATTTCAGTTTCCTTGAATCATTTTAGGTTATACTTATAGTTGTAGGACTATTCAAATTATTTATTGCACATTAGGTGGATTATGGTAATTTATGTTTTTTTATGAGTGGTCTATTTCATCTAAGTTTATGTTGTGTAGATATGTAGTATTCTTTTATTATGCTTTTGATGTCTGCAGAGTCAGTATTGATATCTCCTATTTGATTTTTGATACTGGTAATTTGTGTCTTCTCTCTTTTTCTTTGTGAGTTTTTTCTGGAAATTAGTCAATTGATCTTTTTGAGGAATTAGCTCTTTGTTTCATTGATTTTCTCTACTATTTTTCTGTTTTCAATTTCATCAATTTTGCTCTTGTATTTATTTTTTCCTTTATCCTACTTGATTTTAGTTCATTTTACTCTTCTTTTTTTGAGACTCTTGAAGCAGGAGCTAAGATTATTGTTTTGAGACTGTTCATTTTTTTCTAACATCTGTACTTAATGCTACAAATTTACCCCTTAGCATAACTTTGCTCTCCATTTTGATATCTTGTATTTTCATTTTCATTTAGTTTTATGTACTTTTTTTTTTGAGATAGAGCCTCAAGCTGTCACCCTGGATAGAGTGCTCTGGCACCACAGCTCACAGCAACCTCCAATTCCTGGGCTCGAGCAAGGCTCCTGCCTCCGCCTCCCAAGTACCTGGGACTACAGGCACCAGCCACAATGTCACCCAGCCATTTTTTGGTTGCAGCCATCATTGTTGTTGGGTGGGCCCAGGCTGGATTCGAACCCGCCAGGTGTAGGTGGCTGGCTCCTTAGCCCATTGAGCCACAGGCACCAAGCCAGTTCTATGTACTTTAAAAATTTTTCTTGAGACATGCTCTTTAAGCTGTGGATTATTTAGAAGGGTGTTATTTGTTTACTGATTTCTATTTTTATGCCATTCATGGTTGGAGAATGAACCAACCCACACAGAGCATATGGTTGCTCTGTGATTTCGACTGTTATAAATTTGAGGGATTTTTTATGGCTCAGGACATGGTCTATCTTGGTATATATTCTTAAAAGTAATTGCATTCTGCTATTGTTGGGTTGAGTGTTCTATAAATGTTGATGAAAACCTGTTGTTGATAAGTGATGAATTCTTCAATATCCTTGCTTGTTTTCTGTCTTTTCATTCTATAAATTGTTGATGGAGGGATATTGAAGTTTCAATTTTTTTTTTTTTCAGTTTTTGGCCGGGGTTGTGTTTAAACCTGCCACCTCTGGTATATGGGGCCACTGCTCTACTCCTTGAGCCACAGGCCTTGAAGTTTCAAATTTTAATTATGTATCTGACTATTTTTCCTTTTATTTCTATTTGTTTTTGCTTCGCATAACAAAGCAAATTCATATTTGATTTGGTGAATTCATATTTGATTGACCTTTTACCATTATGTAATGTCTCTGTTTCTCTCTGGTACTTTTTATTTTTATTTTTTTATTAAATCATAAATGCATAGATCATGTATACATTAATGCATGTATGGGGTACAATGTGCTGATTTCATATAGGATTAGGAGCATTTACATAACACTGGTTAATATAAACCTCATCTCATTTATTTAATTATTGTGTTAAGATCTCTCTGCTGCTTTTGTTTACTCCAAAATCTTTTTTATCTGATTATCGATATAACCCCTAATGCTTTCTTTTGATTAATGTTTGTATGATATGCCTTTTCCTTTCTTTTTTTACTTTCAGTGTGTCTATATTTGAAGTGAATATATCATAGCAGCATTTAGTTGTAGCATACTTTTTAAAATTTATTCTGTTAGGCTCTGTCTTTTAGTTGCTGTATTTAGACCATTTACATTTAATTTGTCTATTGATATGTCAAGGTTTAAGTTTGTGATTTTATTTTTTGTTTCTTGTCTATTTTGTTTCTCCATTTTATTTCCTGTGTTCCTTTGGGTTACTGCAATGATTTTTATAATTATACTTTGATTTATCTATAATGTTTTGAGTATATCTCTTTATATAGAATTTCGATGGTTGTTTCTAGGTGTTACATTATATGTGCATAACGTCTCAGTCTACTTGTGTCATACCTGTCCAAATAAAGCATTGAAACATTAACTCTCGTCATGTCTCTTTACTCCCTTCATTTTTAATTGTCTTTATTTCTTCCACATCCATTTAAAACCACATGAGATGGTATCATAACTGTTATTTCAATCATCAAATACAAATTGCAAAATGAAATAGCAAAAGAAAAATCTGTTGTTTTTACCTATGTTTATGCTTAGTATGTTCTTTGTTTCTTCCTGATGTTTCAAGATTTCTTCTTTTATAGTTTCCTTTTTGTTTAGAGCAATTTCTTTACTTATTCTTTTAGGATAGGCATTTTGGTTAATGAATTTTTAAGCTTTTTTTTCATCTCTTAACACCTTGATTTCTGTGAATATCTTTCCTTTTTCAAGGTTATTTTTATTGGGCATAAGATTCTGGGTATTTCTTTTCCTTGGTACTTGAAAAACATTATGCCACTTTTTCTGGTTTCTATGTTTTCTGATGAGAAATCACTGTCATTTCTGGAATAAGTAAGGCATCATTATTCTCTGGTTGCTGTCAAGATTTTTTATCTTTAGTTCTAGAAGTCTTGGCATAGAGTTCATTGACTTTATTCTGTTTGAGGTTCACTAAGATTTGGGAAATTTTCAGTACTCATTTCTTTTATTATTTTTTCAGCTCTGCTCTCTTTCTTTTATCCTTCTAACACTCTAATGTCATGAAATTATATCATTTGTTATATTCCCACAGATCTCTGAAGCTGTGTTCACTTTTTCTTTTAGTTTACTATCTTTTTGATTTTCAGACTGGGTAATTTCTGTTATTCTATCTTCTTGTTCATTAATTATTTCCTCTGTTCCCTCCATTCAACTGTTAAACCTAATAACTGAGTTTTTAATTTGGTTATTGTGGGCAGTGTCCATGGCTCAGTGGGTAGGGCACTAGCCCCATATAACGAGAGTGGCAGGTTCAAACCTGGCCCCAGCCAAACTGCAACAAAAAAATAGCTGGGCATTGTGGCAGGCACCTGTAGTGAGGCAAGAGAATCCCCTAAGCCCAGGATTTGGAAGTTCCTATGAGCTGTGTACACCATGTCACTCTACTAAAGTTGATAGAGTGAGATTCTGTCTCTACAAAAGAAAAAAAAAAAAGAAAATTGGTTATTGTATTTTTCAGTTCTAAAATTTCCATTTGTTTCTTATTTATATCTTCTAATTTTTTGTAGAGGCTTTCTATTTTTTCATTTGTTTGAAGCATATTCATAATTACTATTGAAGCATTTTTATCATGGTTGTTTTAAAGTCTTTGTCAGATAATTTTCACATCTCTGTCATCTTAATGATAGCATCTATTGTCTTTTTCCATTCGGTCTGAAATCTTTCTTGGTATGATGAGTGATTTTCAAATTTAAATTTGGATATTTTCTATTTTATTACGAGATTTTGGATCTAATTTTAAAACTTCTAGTTTAGCAGAGTTTTTTTTGACATTGCTGTGGCTAGATGGGGATTTAACAAGGGGGAGAGCACTGCCTTGTCACTACAAGGTGAAGGTAGAAGTCCAGGTTCTCCACTCAGTTGCCATTGGTGTGTTAGAAGGGGCCACTCACTATTGTTGGGTAGAGATGGGAGTTCCAGCAGTCTCCAACGATTTCAAGGTGTGGGTGACCTTGTTACTGCTGAGCAATGATGAAAGTCATGATTTGCCACTAGCGTCCTCCAACACCACTCCAGAGGGGAAAGTGTGGGAATACCTCATTACTGCCTCATTACTGTGGTTTGGAAATTCAGGCTCCCCTGTTGACCTTTGCTGGTATGGATGGGGGCAGGGCCATCCTATGTTTTAAATGTTTTCATTCTTGCTAGGCTACTCATTTAATTGTCCTTTGGATAGAGACAGCAAGCTTTTCTTAGAACTTTTCTTGCCTGCACCTGTTGGAATTTCTAGGTTGTTGGCTTCTTCAAGTCTGGGTTATATCAGCCATGAAGAAAATTCAAGGGACTCATCATTGTGTAGGTTTTGGGTCTTCTAGCCCATCAGCTTTCTGTCCACTTTCAAAGTCTTTTTGTTTGTTTTGTGTAATGTCCAAATTTCAATTGTACTTAGCATGAGGAATAGGGAAAAGTACTTCTACTCTATCTTCTCAGAAGCAGAGTAGATCTGGCCTCACTTTTAAGGTGCTGAGCCCTTCAAAAATATTATAAATGGAAGCCAAGAGTTTGAAGCCAAAAAAGATGTTTCAGTTGAAGTAAAGGTGGGTAGGGCAACCCTGGACACTAGTCTCCTAACTTTGGTAGCCCTTAGAAGGACTTGCCCCAAATCATAGGATTCCACACAAAATGCAACTTGGAAACCAGACTACGAAATCACCCTTTCTTTTACTACAATGTAGGACACCTCCCTGGAGAGGTGGCTAAGTGAATCCCTGTGGCCCACAGGAACCATCTGCAATTTAACATGCACTGTATCGGTTTCCTTCTCTTCTCTCTCTCACTTCCACACTCCCTGAATGGTGCTTCTTCCTCTGTATGAACTACCTTTCAGATGAATTACTTCCCCTCAAATCCTTATCTCAGGATCTACTTCAGGGGAATGGGGGGAGTCAAACTAAGATCCACACAGATTTAACCAATGTAACCAAGCAGTGCCGTGTGTGAGAATGATAGTGGTGAGCTTGACTTGGAAATGACAAATAAGAGAGATCTATCTCCATGGCACCACCCTCTGAGCACACTTCATGTCACCATGTCAGGCTCAATGAGTTGTTGTCCCCACTTGTGGTGTTGCAGGCCTCAGTCCTGGCGTGTGGAGTGGTGTTCTCCCAGCCCACAGCCTGTCTCTGAGAGCACCCTGGTCAGGAACAGACAATCGAATTTTAGCTCAGGGATAATTTGTCAATGGACTGTCACTTTTGTTGCTGCTATTTGTTTTGGTTTACTCTGAGATTGCCTTTTCACAAAATTGTGATTATAGAAAAATGTTTTAGTGCTATGGGCTGCATCTTGGGCCTCAACCCCTGACCACAAGCTGGGGGTTTTCTTTGTTGTCTGAGGCCTTGTAGGCTCATGGAAATACCCTATAACCAGGAATCCCTGCCCTGAGGCTGGCACAGGAGCCTGTGTAGGTGCTGGAGCTCGGGGACCCCGGCCTTATCTGGCCCCAGGAAGTGTCCAGCCGTATATTATGCCAGGCTCAGTTCCCATTCATCATATGTGAGTGGGGAACAAATGAAATCCCGAGTCTTCTGAGGTCTCATTTTAGCTCTTAATCTCCAAGAGTGGCTCTTGTGGTGAAATCTCAAACTCTGGGGCCAAGCTCACCCCTAAGAGGTGACTCCAAAGGACCTTCATGTTCTGTCAATAAAAAAACAAATGCCGACTTTAGTAAAGTAAGATGTTATTTGAAAGGATTATTTCAAAAGAGCAGAAAGAGTGTTGTAGTAAGGAAAATAATCTGGCTGTGAAATGTGCAAGCAACTCAAGTTAGGCAGGAAGGGGCTTTTTTTTTTTTTTTTTGAGAATATACTAGGGGTACAAATGTTTTAGTTACCTGAATTGCTTTTGTACAATTTATTTTTATTTTTATTTATTTTTATTTTTTTGATACAGAGCCTCAAGCTGTCCTCCTGGGTACAGTGTTATGGCATCACAGCTCACAGCAACCTCCAACTCCTGGGCTCAAGCGATTCTCCTGCCTCACTCTCCCAAGTAGCAGGGACTACAGACACCCGCCAAAACGCCCAGCAGTCATTGTTGTTTGGTGGGCCTGGGCTGGATTTGAACCCGCCAGCTCAGGTGTATGTGGCTGGCGTCTTAGCCGCTTGAGCCACAGGCACCAAGCCGAGCTTTTGTACAATTTGAGTCATGGTCATAAGTGTGCCCATCACCCAGATAGTGTGCATTACACCTGTTAGGTGTGAACTAACCCCTCCTCTCCTGGCTCTACACCCTTGCTTGCTTTCCACTGAGTTTTACTACCAATGGGTGTTGATTGATTAGTTCCAATTTGATAGTGAGTACAAGTTACAAGTGGTGGTTGTTTTTCCATTCTTGCCATATTTCACTTAGAAGAATAGTCTCTAGTTCTATCCTCATTGTTACAAAAAGCATTTTCTTATATAAGGAGGACTAAATAGGCTAGAAAGAATAATAGGCATGGGGAAGGGAAGTGAGTGGGGTGACAATGGGACTGTAGATCAGAGACTTGTTTTACCCTGAGGCCAGCCTATTCTCTGGAGGGGCACTTAGGGAAGGCTGTTTGGTGGCTCAGGCTGAGGGTGGGTTAAAATTCAGAGGTCTGGGCAAAGGAGAGAAATTCAACCCAAGTTTTGGTTACTAAATGTGTCGTTCCAGTTGATTAATGGGAACAAAACAATTCAGCTAACAATGGAAATGTGGAGGGTCTGAGTCTGGCCTTGTCATAGGTTGATAAGGAAGTGTCTGCAAGTCCTATTTAAGTCATATGGGAAGGGCATTTTGTTGCCTTTTCCTGGAACAAAGAGGCTGGGGGATTTCTTTAACCACTGCTAGTTTCTAGGATCACAGAACTCAGGTAAAATTCAACATTGTCAGACCCATCCTGAGGTTTGGGATGAACCCTGCAGGAAACATAGACTAGACCCAGCATTTCTCCATGAGGAGGAATTTTCCATGGGAGCTGCTCTCAGCTAGGGAGAAGCCCCCTTGGTGCTCGGGTGGGGTGGGGCTGGGGTGAGGGGCCCTTAGGCGGCAGCAGAGTTCCTGGGTGCTGCTCTCAGCTTGGCACCAAGCTTCTTTCCTCCCACTCCCTCACCCTCCTGGCTCCCAGCCGCCCCCTTCTCCGCCTGCCGCACAGCTGTTTTGCCAACATCATTGCCTGATTATCTTTCAAGTGGCTTCTTGGAGCAGATGTTCCCAGCTCCTTCCTGCCTGGAAAACAAACAGGCTCTGTGTTGTCACTTGCTCTCCAGGGGAAAATCCCTCTGCTGCCACAGATTCTTCTTGAGAGGTTCAGGGATGCCTGTGAAGTCTCTGTGGGCTGCTCTTTGCCAGGAACTCGGCTCTAGATGGATGTGTGGCAGGAGTTCCTTAGGTCTTTCAAGGTGTGTGTGGCTCCTCAAGGGGCATTGGGTGGAGATGCACTTTTAACAGACTCAAATTCTGATCTGGGTGGTCCTTGCTTCTGTCACTATGTCTCAATTTTATTTAACCTTTTGAAAAATAGCAACATCTCCCCTCTTTGATTCTGAAAGATGCTCTGGGGAGTTTTCCCCAGTTGAACATCCCTTTTTGTTTGCAGTAGTGCCACCAACAAGGAGATGATGTTGGGTTTTCTTTTGGAGGCTTGTGTCATGAAAGCAATAGGTTTTTGGTTTCTGTTTTATAGGTATGTAAGTCTAATATGAATATATCTTTTAAAATGTGTCCATTTTATCTCCTTATCCCCACTGAGAATCAGGGCCCTGGTGGAATCAGGGTTCCTAGCTCTTCAGGGTTCAGGGAGGGCAGGATGATCTGTGCCATGCCAGGAAGAGCTTCTTGCTTCTCCAATTTGCTGTGTGCAAAAAATTGTACCTTTAGCAGACAGAAGAGGCCTGAGTGTGTTGGCAACACAGACTGACCACGGTCTGCAAACTGCCCGGGGGGAGGTGGTGAGAGGTGTGTACTGGAGCATTCCTGGGGAGGAAGATGGGGCATTGGGAAGACCTCAGTGGTGAGGTCTCCTTGGAGGAGAAGGACATCTGAGGATGCTGACCTAGGTGGCAAGGGAGGGAAAGGAAGACATCCTGGTATGGGCAGAGGAATGCCCAACTGCCAGCTCATAAGCTGGCTTTGGCCAAAGGGCTTTGGGCACTGGTACCAGACAGGATAAAATGGCATGTGAAATATATTTAGTGATTGTTCCCAAATGTCCCATTGATCTGGAACTATGTCTGTGCCTGTCGTCCATTCTTGAATCCCTGGCCATCCCCAGCTTTGTCATCAGAGTCTTGCTCAGTCCTGCCTTCCTCTACTCCAGCACGTTCCTGGAGGTGTGAAGGTTGCCACATCTCCGGCATCTTACTTAGCAGCCCAGAATTGGTTAATTACCTGATCCTGATTATCCTGTCCCTTGTGGCCTGAGACAGCCCCTCCCCCAATCTTCCTCCGACTTGTCTGGCTACTCCTTCTTTGTTTCCTGTGCTGGTTTTTCCTGATCTGCAAATGCGCACACTTCTCAGGGTGATGGGCCTCTGCCCCCCTCTGTTTTCTCCTTAGAGCAGAGTTCCACATGTGTTGTGTTAGACATCATCCAGGTGCTCTCGGGTGAGAGGTAAGGATTGGACTCCTAAGCTCTATCCCTAGGCATTCGTTTCAGTAACCTGGGACACTGGAAATTTGCTTGTTAAACAAGCACCCCAGGGATTCCTATGCTGGTAGTCTATGGGACATATTCTGAGAAAGGTCTGCATTGCACTACCCTACAGATGATCCTATCCAATCCCAATGTATGGCAGAGTAAGTATGCTGACAACTCCCCATTTTACCTTTGAAGTAAAGGTAAAATGTCCCCTCAGCCATCTGTGACTATAATGATATTCAGCAATGAAGTATTTGAATTTTTTCTAGGATGAGTTCATAAACTTAATTGTATAAATTCTTATATCTCCAGCTCAGACCCTCCTCGGGGCTCTGCCGGATACCTCCTGAACTTTTGAACCTGGGCAGCTCCCAAAGCAAACTGGAATGTGGGCAGCTTCGGAAGTAAACTCTTGACTTTTTTCCCCAAACCATCTCTCTTTAGTCCCATCTCAGGAAATGGAAGCACGAAGCCCCAGAGGCTCCTTCCAAGCTTCCCTTCCTGTCAGTATGTGCCCCAAACATTGGCAAATCCTGTCATCTGTGTGTACCTTCAGAACATTTCTCTGCCTGGCTATCTTTCTCCGCTCTGTTGCACTGCCACTCTGCTTCAAGCTATCATTGTCACTGCTTGGATAGCTAAAAGGTCTCTCTGCCCTAATTTTTTCTTCTGTGCTAGCTACAGGGGAAGTACAAAATACATAGCAGGCCCTCTGCTCTCTTGAGTGGCTTCTCATTACATTTGACTGAAATCCAAACTCTCCCAGGCCCTGTGACATCTGGGCTCTTCCTACCTCTCTCCCTTATCCCTTGTCACTCTGGGCCTTGCTCCTTGGCCTTTGTTCACACTGAACTTCTCTCTGTTCCCTGAAGAGGCCTGAAACTTTCCTGCCTTGGGAGAAAGTCACCTACTGTCACCTACTGCACTTCTGTTCCCTGTGCCTGGAATGCTCTTCCCTGTTTCCTCCAGTGTCTCTGGATCCTCCTTATTCATTAAGTCTCAGCTCTCTTGATTTCCTTATTATTAACATTATTACTTTCATATCATTATTCTTGTTCCTACCAACATATTCATTCTTTCATGATATTTCCTGGAGGCTCAAAAGTTGTAATTATATGTGTGTTAATGCTTACTTATGTCTTCTTTTGCCCTTTTCATAAGACAGGATGTTCTATGAGGCAGGGGCTGTATATGTTTTCCTTGCCCAGCAAAGAGAAGTGCTGGACAAACATTATTTGAATGCATGGAGTGACATTCACTTCAGGCAGTTATGTATCATTTGACTCCATCCCTGATACTCTCTTGCACTCTATTCTGTTCAGGACTCTTTGAGTTAGTTCCACCTTGTTCCAATGTGTGTGTCCTGTTCTGTTCTGATCTGCTCTAGTATGGTCCATTCTGTTCCACCTGGTTTAATTCTGTTTCATCCTGTTCTACCCTGTCCCAGTCCATTTTATGTTGTTCCAGCCTGGTCTTTTCTGTTGTAGCCTGTTCCCTTCTCTGTCACCCTGTTCTGGTCTGGTTCACCTGTTTAGTCTGTTCCGTGCTCTTGTATTCTGCTTTTTCTTTTCTTCTTCTTTCTTTCCATACCATACTATTCTCCTTGCTTCAATTCCATTGCATCCTTCCCCGGTTCACTCCATTCACTGTTAAGATAGACTTCACCTCATTTTGTCTAACTCTATCACATTTCAGCCCAGTACGTTGCCTTCCTCCAGATGTTTGGAATGTCTGCCTTGTTTGTGCCCAGTCTTTTGCTAATAATCAATGTGATGATAAGAGAAGAGAATGTCATCTTGGGCCTGAGATAACCCCTCTAAAGGGTGAGAAAATGGTGGAGAGGGGAGAGATTAACTATGAGCCTTAGCTGAACTGTGATGGGAGGGTTTGGTTAGGATAGAACGTGACAACATGATAGAAAGCAGAGAATAAACCTGAGTGTTGGTGCCAGGACTTCAGCCTGGGAAACTTAGGAATGATCCTAGGGCCAGCAGAGGGTGCTGGGTAATGGGAGGGAGAGGTGCAAATGTAGATTTGTCTCTTACTGATTGATTTGGTGTTTTGATGTTTTCAAACGAGGGCACTGCCATGATTCAGAAATAACTGTTGTGACTTCATCAAGTCTGCTGATGGAGAGATAGTGTGGTTCCAGTAGAATTCATGGACAAGCTGCTTAGCCTTTCTGAAACTCAGTTTTCATATCTTTAAAATGGGAATAGTAACACATACCTTGAGTATTGTAAGGATGAATAGCAGAGGGTTGGACAAGCATTCAGCACAGTGCCTGAGCCATCAGGGGTGTTGAGACAGTGTTCACCCTCTCCTACCTTGCCACTGTCCACTCTAGTTCATCTCAGGGTTTCCTGAGCTCTGAGCCTCAGTTTCCCCAACTATGAAATGGGGACAATGTGAAACAAGCATGAGGTGTTATAGAGACACTGCAGCGCTTTTGTCTTGAGTTTAAACAGACTAGATGCACAATAGGTGTTTGTTGATAGAATGACTGTAGCTCACATACGACCACCATAATAACACAAGGCAGGGCTAAACACATAGAAAGGACCTAATGAATGCTCACAGACTCAAAATAAATGTAAAAAGAATCTTAAAGGGTGGAAGATGGGTAACGCCCTTTCCAAAGCAGATCAGAGAGGTGGATGCTAGGATTGAGCTGATGAAATTTGCACCAGACCTCCAAATATATTCAGAATCAAAGAATTGGAAGACAATGGAGGAGGCTGCCAAAAAGAATTTATCTCGGAAGTGGAGCTTGGGGAATAGCACTAATATTTTCGGAAATTGAAACTCCAACCATGAAATTGCCTATCATTTATCATACATGGTCTCTCAAAGGGGAAACGGAAAAGCATTTAGTCTTATTGCTTTTTAAACACATGATTGCTGAGCACAGCCATCCAGGCTGTGGTTTTAAGAGACAATGTGTCTGAAAGGGTTTGGCCAGCAAGTCCCTTCAATGTAATGCAGGCTGCTCTTTGCAGTTTCCTATGACAAGCACCCTGAGCAATAGATGGTCCAACCCAGGTCAGGCTTGTGTGGCACCAATTCTGGTATGCATAGAAACCTCCAGACCTCCTGGAATTTTCTCCAGTCCCTTCCTGATGCCTAATAGCTAACTCACTATTCCAGGTGTCCAGACTTTTGGTTCCAAGCTTCTCTTTGAAAGGGTCGCACTGATGGCTTCCACTTCAACCTCTATGGAGGTGTTTATAAAATCTCTCAGTCCTAGACCTACTGGTGATTCTGGGCCCTCATGAGCAACTGACCCTCAGGTCTCATCACCTGAAATGCAGCATATTTGGGGGTTTTTTTTGGTCATTTCTTTTTGGCTGGGGCCGGGTTTGAACCCACCACCTCTGGTATATGGGGACGGTGCCCTACTCCTTTGAGCCACAGGCACCGCCCCAGCATATTTGAATTGTAGATGCCATCCATGTTCCCAAGCTCTGTGGCTTGGCAAAGGGCATCTCCATTGCCTTGATAGTGGAACAGGCTCTGGGGCATAGTCACAATCACTTGTGTGTGTTTCGGTTTGCAGGTGGCATTCTATTGTCATGTGAATCATCATAGCTGATCTCCTAATTAGGGGCAGGTTCAGAACTTTCATGCAGGTGGGTCTGAGATCAGAGAGCAAGAAAGGAAGCTAGGGGAGCTTTCTGCAGCATCTTTGTACAGTGAACTCACTGGTTCCATTTGGGCTGATGTCCATTTAAAATGGTGAGGGGAGACAGGGGGAGGGCATTCGCTAAAGCTCTCTCCCGCCACCTTTCTGGTCTCAACAACCTCATCAATGGTAAATTTTAAAATAACCTGAGTTTGCAGGAGATAATGTAACTTATCCAAGGCTACAAAGCTAGAAATAGTGATTGTGAGATGCTCAACTGTGTTTTCTGATATCTAGTACTGTGTTCTTTCTCCTGAACAGAGAAGTGCCCCAGGACAATGGCCAGTACACTGGCAGGGAATCGGAGGATGAAGTCCCTCACTCTCCATTGGCCACCTAACAGTATTCCCAGCTGCTGCCTCCTCCTGAGTGTGCTCTGGGGATTAAGGGGTGTCTATGAGGTAGCATTCCCTGGGACCCCACACTCTTCCTGGCCATTGTACTCTCACCCCATCTTCAGTGACCATCTGTGTGCTGGTGATGCCCAGATCCCCAGCTTTGGCCCCATATCTCCACTGAGCTTGGGAGCAAATAGCCAGCTGCCTCCAGATGCCGCCCCTTGGAAACCTACAGGCACTACTAAGTGGATAAAGGTTTTTGGGGGGGGGGAATTCCAAGTCCCATTCCAGTAATCTTCATGTCTAATCCTCATCCACTTCTCTCCCACCAGAAAGCCTCTATCAAATTAGGCTTTATTGATTTCCTTTCACATTTCTTCTAGAATCACCACCACAATGGTTATTTAATAAATGTGTCCTTTCATTCTGCCAGACGACAGCTTGTTTTTGTATTGTCTTGTATGAGGAAGTGGATGAATTTTCATTTTCCCAGACTGAAACTCTATACCCACTAAACACTAATTTCCCATTCCCATCTCCCCCATCCCTTGGCAACCACCATTCTATTTCTCTATGAATTTGACTACTACTCTACTGGAACCCTACAGTAACTGTACTTTTGTGACTGGCTTATTTCACATAGTATGGTGTCATCAAGGTTCTTCCATGTTATAGTATGTGTCAGAATCCCCTTCAAAAACTCAGATTTTTCATAACGAACGTGAATAATGTAACCTAACCATATCCCCTTATATTAATCCCAAATAAAAAAATTAAAAATAAATAAAAGTCTACCATGAATAATTCTGCTATGAACATAGGGCTGTACAAATTATCTGTTTAAATCCTTGTTTTGAATTCTTTGGGGTATATACCTATAAATGTTTTTAATTTTCTATTTTAACAGCCTTACTGGGTATATGTCTATTAATATAAGAAAAAATATCCCTAACCTTTATTAAGTAGCACTGTAGGCCTGGAACAGCTCTAGATTCTTTAAATATGTTATGTTACTAGATCCATTATAATCTCTATTTTATAGCCAGGAAAGCGCTCTTTTTTGAAAGCAGGGAAATATCAATTGTAACAAAGCCATTGACTAATGGAGGTACCTCTACTGTCTTACATCCTGACACATTCTCAGGCTGCAATAATATGACACCACCCCAAACCCATGGAAACTGCTATGGCAAAGGTCACTGGTGACCCCTGTGTTGCCAAATCCAGTGGGGGGCTTTAGCCCTTCTCTTACCTGCCACTGACCATGACCCTGCTGACTGCCCATTCTCCTTGAACCTTCCTCACTGGCAGCTGGGACCACACACTATGTCCTGGTTTTCCTGTTTCCCTTTCTCCTCTATCTCATTGAAGGGCCCTTTTCCTCTGTGGACTCTCAAAGGCAAGTGTTTGCCATGGCTCTGTCCCTGAGCTGCGTTTCTTCTCACCTGACATGGCCTTTGCAGGTGACTCCTCGATCTTACATGCCATTTTGGTCACTGCCTCGTGTTTCTAAAGGGTCCCAAATCTCTCTGTCCATTCGTGGGCCCCACCCTGAGCTTTGCACTGGTGCATCCCTCTGTCAGTCTGTCATGCTTCTCCCAGACTGCTCCATGGTGACTGTGGCCTCAGCTCTTCCCCACCCACTGCCTAACCTCAGCAAATGATATTGGACCCAGCTTACCAGTTTACCATCATACCTCACCAGTGCTGCCTTCTCAGTGCTTTCCAGGGCAATCCTTCTGCTTTATCCCCTCCCTTCTCTCCAAGTTCAGGCTTCATTGTCCCTTGCCTGGAGGATTAGAACTGACTGTGGACTGGTCCCCTCACTCTAGTCTCACCATATTAAAATTCATCCCTCCACAGCTGCCAGATGGGTTGCTCTCAAACACACAGCTGACCGTGTCTCTTCTTCTATACTTAAAGCTGCTTCGTATCTCTCTGGTTCCTATAGAATATGATCTGAGTCTGAGGCTGGCCCTTCGCCTTTTTCTCCACCTCTTCCTCACCCCTGCCCGGCCAGCCTTGCCAGAACATGTGCTGTGTGCTGCCCACGCACCAGCCATGGCCGCAGGGTGCTGGCCTAGGTGCCATGCTGAGAAACCAAACATGCTCTGGCCACACTGCTATTGGGGGGCAGAGACAGTCACCAAATGTAGAGTCACTCAGTCTGGTCAATTATGTGATGGAAAAGGACCTGGAGAAAAGGGAGCACAGCAGGGGCAGGACTCGGAGAGGAGGGCTCTGGCACTCCACTCTGACTCCCTCCAGTACCTGTCCGTTCTCCCTCCCCCTGAGTTAGGCCTCCCTGGTTTCTCCCCTGGGTCCCTTCAGTGCCCTCCTACTTGGTTTCCCTGCCTCTGTCTCCCAACTCCATCCCAACACAGCCACTGGGGCCAGAATGTCCTTCCTAAAACACAAATCAGATCATCTTGCCCTCTGTGAACAACCCTTTGAAGACTTACAACTTCTTGGTGTGACCTCTGAACCCCCTCAGTGAGAGGCTCCTCTTTCTCCCTGCCCTGCCCCGACTCTCCTGCTGTTAGACACCAGCTGTGCTCCCTACTCATGCCTCCCCAAGCCAGAGGTCCATGTGCACATCTCCAGGCCCCCTCATCACTGTGTTGCCTCTTCTGCCTTCTCTGTCAGAAGGCCCATCTCGTGGCACAGCCTCCCCTCTCTCTGGAAGGTTGCATGGATCTAGTTTCTGTTCCCTTAGAGTGGGGCAGATGGCCTGTGGTCTCTCTCCCAGCCTTAGTGAGCCACCAGGGCCTGAAACGTGTCTGGCTTATCTTTCTATACTGGGCCATGCAAGGGCTCTGGCAAAGAAGAGCTCTTGGTAGCTGTCTCCTGAGCAGGGGACTCTAAAATCTGAGCCTGGTCCAGGAGAGAGGGTGTGTTCCTGCCCTAATGGAGCTTCCGGTTTACCCTGGTCTGTGGGGGCAGTGTGGTTGGGCTGGCCATTACATCCCCATTTCTGCCTTACTATGTAGCCCCCTTTATTTAGAGTAGCAACAGACCCATCTTAAACAAACAAACGCACACACTCTATTTCCCAGATTGCCCTGAAGCCTCGCGCGTCTGAGTGACATGGTCTGGCCAATGAATGATAAGCAGAAGTCTCCTGGATGGGGATCCCCTGAAAGTTACTGTTGTTGTGACGGAAAGGGGCAAAGTCATGGGCAGACCTGTTCTGCTCTTTGTCCTTTCCATTCTCCCCACCAGGACACTTGCACAGGGAGGTGAGACCTGGATGCCCTGGGTGGACTTTCCATTCTATTGAAATGTGGGATGCCTCTGGAGGGTTTAGGGTTACCACCATGTGGGTGGCCCTAGCTGCTGCCTGGAGGGCTCACTGGGAGGGGAAGAGTGGAGGCAGAGGCTGGCCCAGCGGTCCTCACTCCGTCCAGCTGTGAGGCGATGCTGACAGAAGCTGAGTGGCCTCAGTGGAGGTGGAAGACTAGATACACTTGGGTGTGTGTGGGGTGGAGTTGTCGGGGTTGGGTGTAGGGGAGGTAGAGAGGAGTAAGAGAAAATTCTGGGATGTTTTGCTAAAGTCCCTTAACTGGGGGTGGTGCCATTGACAGAGGGACAGAGACTGCGGAGGGAAGCCAGTTTGTTTTTTCTCTAGCTATATGTATTTTGCTGCATGGATGCAGGTCCTGAAGAGGTGGGCAGTTGAATTTAACCAAGGTTGGACATGGCTTCTAAGTGTCAAGAAGGGAGAGAAGGAAACAAAAATGAACGATGGATGTGAGGCCTGCAGAGAGATGATGACTGTGGGACAGCTGGGAGGTGGGGGATTACTGGTCACCAAGAAGGACAACAAGTGGCAGGGGTTCCTTTCAGAGGGCCTGAAGACCAGATTGTGAAGACGGAGCAGTTTCCATGATGGTAAGGTGAGGGCGTGATGCCCAGATAGCAGGTGGGGAGGAGAGCAAGGGATGATGGGTGGTGACTGGCAGGGGAAGACAAAGGCCCCTGTGTTGGGAAATCCTCAGAGTGGGTACTGAAGTTACCAAAAGTGATGACAGGATGGGAATGGGGAGGAAGGCAGAGGGCAAAGGTGTCAGTTAAGTCTGCGATCAATGAGGGGCATGATCCAGGGGGGTAGTGGGTGACCCCACCGCAAGGAAAATGGTTTGAGGTAAAGCTATTGACATGGGGTTCAGAGGGTCTGTGTATTAGAAGGGGAAGGGAGGATGAGTGTTTTTGGAGAGGCAATCCCAGGGCATGCAGGCTGTGGGAGAGAAAGCGGGGAAGTGGCGTGTCAGGGGCAGCCAGGCCTTAACCAACGTTAGAGCGAGAGTTCAGAAGAGACAGTGAGGATGTGGGGGGCATGTGACGACAGAGCCTGAGCTCCCAGAGTTGAGAGGATGTGGCTCCTGGGAGCTGGAGGCCTGGGTTCCTATGGGAGGCTCAGGTCCTGCTCCATGGGGCAATGCACATCTCTGTAGTTTCTGGTTCCTCAGCAGCAAAATGGTGTCACAGTCACTTGCAAGCAGATGACAGGATGTTTGGAGTTAGAGGTGCGTGCCCAGCCCCAGGCCTGGTCCTGTGCTTGGGCTGATGGGCGTGGAGCATCCACCCAGGCAGACCCACAAGGTGGCGGTGGGAGGTTGATGGCCGCTTGTCCTGAGTGGCCCCGCCCCCCATGCTGTCTGAGTTTTGCAGGTGAGAGATGAAACGCATTTTGAGGGCTACTGAGCAGTGGAAGCTGTGCTAGGGTTGGCGGGAGCTGCAGTGCAGGTGTGTGGGTAGTTGTGACACCTGGGGAGATGCTCAGGAGCATGGGTTGGAGTGGAAGGGCTGGGCAGAGGTGGGGCAGTATTTCACCTTCTTGCAACAGGAGAAAACCACAGGACACAAGCCCAGATGGGCAAGGACATCTGCATTTCTTTAAATTAAATCAATTTGGACTCTGAGTTGCTATGTCAACTGGTTCCACAGAGATGCCCATTAGCCTGTTCCTTATGGTCCCTTCACAGCCTAAACATTGCTGGAACCTTTGCCCAGGAATGTGATGCCCCCAAGAGCACTCTGTGCTACCTTTGTCTGTCCATTTTGCAGATAAGCGAGTGCACAGCCAGGGAGGCCTAAGGCTGCTGAGCTCCGCAATAGTGGCTCACCTACCAGGGGCCTCTGGTCTGCGGCCAGATCACTTGTGGACAGATAAGGAGCTCCAACTGCAGCCAGGAAGGGGGTTGTGGCTGCGGGCAGAGGAAGGCATTGCTGACACCATGGAAGGAGCAGAAGCTTCTGGAGGAAGCAGATGTGAGCAGCACCCAGGAGTCGGGGCTGGATTTGGAGAGCTGTGCAATTGTGATGGGCGTTCTGGGTTCGGGGGGAGGTGGACAGGGGTATGATAGTAGGATACTCTGGTATGTTGCTTGACAGTGAGCTGTTTGCTGAGTCTGTTTCCAGGTCACAGGATTAACTTCAACTTGGCTGCTTTTGTGCAGCTGGATTTAGGTGACCTCTTAGGCTAGTGTCAGCCCAGCCACCTCTTTGGTGTCTAAGCATGTTGACTGGAGGGGACAGCACTTTCATTTGGCCTGCCCAGGTGCCCTGTGCTCTATATACAAGCCTTCTTGTTAGCCCTGGAGCAGATACTGTGGGCTTCACTCTTCAGGTGAGGGAACTGAGAGTTAGTCAACGGTCAGCCTTAGGATTCAACCTAGTTTCTCCCACAGGACTGGGAGCACACGTTTGGACTCCTTACTGAGCACCCATAAAGAGAGGAGACAGCTGTGATTACTATAATGTCAGTCTCCAGGAGTCTGAGGTTCATCTATCCCTCTTTGGGGCTGTCTTGTGAGGCAGAGGAAAGAGTTACAAAGTTAGATGCCTGGACCAGGACCCCACCGGTGCTTCTCAATGGCTGGACCACTCTGCAGCAGTCCCCTCTCTGCCTTCTGTTGCCCCTTCTCTGGCATGAAGGGCTGTGCAGAACAATGCCTAAGCCCCTTCAGTTCTATGAGCCTGGGCCTGCACGCTTCATTTTTTCTTTCCATTCTGTTTGAGGTTGAGAACCTGGTTCATCCCTGCCTTTGACCTCCCCTAGCCATGGATTAGATGCTTCTTAGTTCAAACATGTCAGGAGCTAAGACTTGTCACAACATAGCCTCATATTGCAAGGGGCGTTGTCTCAAAAAGGGTCCCCACTCTACCCCTTATGAGCCTTTTGGGTCTGAATCTCCCATTGAAAGCAGACATTCATCCAGCACATGTGCTGGATCCACCAGGGCTTCAATAATAGCAGCTGCTAGGGACTGAGTCCCTACTATGTGCAGACACATGCCAGAACCACGTCCATGTATTATTTTGCATTCTTCACTCTCCCTGCCAAGAATGGAGTTGCTTCTCTATTTTATTAATAAAAACTGCAGCCCAGAAAGGTTGGGTGACTTGACTGAGCTCTCACAACTTGGAGTGGCAGAGCGGGGATTAGAATCCAGAACTCTATGACTTCAAAGCCTGGTCTTGTGCCCTATGACATGCTCTGAGATGCCCGTCCCTGGCTGGGCCCCAGGGTGCAGAAACATTATGTTGAAGTGCTTCTCCTCTTTGAGGCTTTGGAATTTATAATCCTGAGCCATATACCTCCCTGGCCGCTCCCCAGAGAGGACACTCAGACCCACGAGGCAGTCTCTCTGTGGCACTGGGTGTACGGGCTGCCCTCTCTGGCTTGGGCAGGCAGGCGTGTGCCACGGCCGTCTCCAGGCAGCCATAGGCTGAATAGCTGACGGTGATTAGCTAAATCATAACATCGCTCATGCCATGCATAAGCGATGGGCCAACTGGTGCCAGGCTGTGATGAACGGCAGTGGGCACCCCCACCTCAGCCCCCAGCCCAGAGAAGCCACCACCGCACTGCCTCCCTGTGTTATCTGGCACATCAAGTGCTACGACAATGAATATAGATTGACCTTATTATAGCAGCCGGCTGCTGGTGCCAGGCGCAGCCAGGCATACTTTGCACAAATTAAAGGTGTCAGCATGTAATTTACGGTTCATGGCAAAAAGGGATGGAGGGGGTGGGGGAGGCACCGAGGCAGGTAGAGGGAAGGTGGGCCGACTGTGGGGCTGGCACCAGGAGCCCCCACGCTCATGACAGGAGGTGCAGCAAGGTGTTATTTTCATCTCGGTTTGCTCATTTTTAGCTATTCCTTGCTCAAGATGGGCAGCCTCCTCCCCCAGCTTCCCCCTCCTGCTCCCCTCCTGCTTGTGTGTATTTTTCAGCTAAATTACTGGTTTTACCTGAAGAGCGTAAAGTAGGTGTGCTAATTTACGGCTCGGCAGATAAAGCCACAGTGTGGGGAGCTGTCTGGAAAGCCTGTGATCCGACATCATTTTCCTAACACGCCCGAGAGCGGCTTGACATCTCGAGTTGGGGCTGTGATTAAAGTTGTAGTCTCCCCCCTCCCTTTCCCTCTCCAACACGGAGAGCAGATTAAACTCTAAGTAATAGATCTCGGTTTTCTTGCCATCCCACTGATATACACAGTACACAGTTTGACATAAAGAGTAAGTTATACATCACAAACAACAGCCTCTGCTCTTTACCACCCAGAATTAATTTTTCATTTGCTGTGTTTCTCTCTTCTCCAAGCCCGTCCTCCTGTCCAGCTGGCCTCTCTCCTCTCTTGAACAGGCAGGGGAGGGAAAAGCTCAGGTCAGGACCGAACGAGGTAGATCAGGACAGATAGTTTGACCCCTGTGGTTTAAGGATAAGGAAACTGAGGTCTGGAGGGACATGAATTCTTGGCGTCACCCTAAGTGTCTGTGGCAGAGATGGGATTGGTTGATGGGTCAGCCGCGCCCCTCCCCCAAAGTGCCCAAGGTGGGACTGGGCCGTGACCAGGCTGCCCCAGGAACTGCTCGTTCTCTGCCCCACCACACGCTGCAGCCAGCCATGCCAATTCTCTGTGCTTTCTCGGCCCTGCTCTGTGCCCCAGGTGGGGAACTCTAGAGCCACTAATACCTTTGGCTGCTGCCTGGCTTTGTCCGGTGGGAGGCTCCAGACTTAGATGGGAGAGTGACAGGAGAAAGGAGAGGAACTGCGTTGTTTCTTCCCTGCCTCTCCCTCTGGGATGTCTTGGGAAAGAGCTGCCTCCCTCCATGACTGTTGTTCCTGGGGATGGCCCCTCTTGCTGGGTCTGGCCATGCCATCCTGGCCTGACCCTTTAGGTTTGGGCTGGGAACAGCTGCCTGCTTCCCTAGTGTCCAGGGGGCTCACCATCCCTTTTGCATTCCTTTAATCCTACTGGTCTCTCACCAGCCCCTGCATCCCTGCCCCTTCACCAAACTAGGGTGGGGGGGGGGGATTCTGTTTCCTATGGGGATTCTGAATGGCACAGGTGGGAGGCAGCATTCTTCATTGAGTGCTGGCCCAGCCCTCCGCCTAAAGGTACATGCAAGTGGAGGAAGGTGTCTAAACCTCCCTCAGTTACACAGAGCCCTTCCAGAGCAACCATCACTCACCCTGCCTTCCTTCCTTGGCCTCTGACACTCCCCAGGCACCATGATTAAGTGCTTCCTACACATCACCTCGGGGCAACCTCACATGTCTGAGACACCTGGAAATGGAGGCTTGGGGACGCCAGTTCACCTCTCCAGGTCACCTAAGCCTTAGGCAGAGAGCCCAGTTCTGAATTTTGGGCTGGCTGGCCCCAGTGCTGAGCACCTTCTTCTATGCTATGTGGGATGTTCATATTGCTGAGCTCACCTAGGACACACACATACACAAGCACACATGCACACACAGGAGCACACAGAGTCATGGACACATGCACACATGCACAGGCATATAGGTGCACACAGCACATACATATGCACAGATGCACACATACATGCACATGCACACACAGGAGCACAGTTATGTCTACATGCACAGACACATACACATGCATACATGCATGCATGTACACTGCACACACAGACACACACAGTCTGGTACACATGCACACACATGCATGTACATATGCACACAGGTGCACACATGTAGTCACGTTCACATGCACACATACAAGCACACACACATGCATGCACACGCATGAATACATAGGCATGCAGTCATGTACACACGCACTCACATACAAGCACATGCACACACACATACATGCATGTGTACATACGCACATGCACACACATACACACACAGAGACATGAATGATTAAATGTCTTTGCAGAGTAGCAGGGCAGCATGAGCAGGGAGGTGAGGCCAGAGGTGGCTGAGCAGGCTGGGTAAATCAAGGAAAGCTTTTTGGAGGAAGTGGTTGGGTCCTGAAAATGAATTGAAATCTGAATGGAAACATGCAGCCTCAAGCTTTCCCACCAACCCTCAGGAGACTGATTGCACCAGAGTCACCAGGCTGGGTGGTGGCTAGGAGAGTGCTTTAAACATACAAATCGCCAGGCGTAGTCCCAGCTACTTCGGAGGCTGAGGCAAGAGAATCGCTTAAGTCCAAGAGTCTGAGGTTGCTGTGAGCTGTGACGCCATGACACTCTACCCAGGGTGACATAGTGAGACTCTGTCTCAAAAAAAATACAGATTCCTAGGCCTCATTTCTGACTTACTGAATCAGAATCTCTAGGGATGCAGCTCATGAATCTGTTTTGTTTTATTTAAGGGCAATACTGATATGCAGCTGATATGGGGGCTACAGACTCTGGGATGTATGTGAGGAAAGTACAGAGAGACTGAGGGACTTGCTCAGTCTCACAGCAACGGTTCCAGAGCCAGGACTAGGCTCCAGCCTCTGGGTCTCTGATACAGTGCTCACGGACTGCTCCGCCCCGACTCCCTTGGGGCTTTTCTGTGGGCAGGGTGGAAACACAGCTTCCCTAGGGAATGATGCCTCAGCCTTCTCCCTCACTAGCCTCTCTGCAGCCAGTTTTCAAGGTGGCAAGCAGGGGATAGGGGGGTGGATGAAGGTGGTGGCAAAGCGAGAAGTGCCTGGAATAACATGACATTTAGAAATATGAATCACTGGCACTTTCTGTTTTCTGCTGTTCCCCCTCTGCTCCCAGCCAGGCACTGTCTCTGAGCTGTAGGAACACCAGGCCTGGATGTCCACCCAGGGAGTGGAACTAGCCAGGGAGGCTACTTGCATGGAAGAGTGGATGGGGTGACGTAAGAGAGAGGCTGGGGCTCTGGGCCTAGGGCTGCCCCTTCTTGCTATGTGGATTTGGACAAAGCACTGCCCCTCACTGGACCACTCACCATCATGGCTGTCAGTGCCCTTGGGCTGCCATGTGGTGATGCCCTGCCATCCTGGAATTCCTCCTGCTGACCCAGAGGGCACTTTTCCAATGGTCTGTTCTTTCGAAGCCTGAGGAACTGGAGCACAGGATGGTGCCAGGGTGAAGGTGCTGGGCAAGGGGAGAGGCCAGAGTGGGAGAAAGTGGCAGCCCACCTGCTGGATGTGTGTCTCAACCCCCATCCTCCTCCCCCACAGTCCCTTGACTTGGGAGCTAGTGATTCAGAACCAGGGGTCAGCTCCTGGCTCCATGTCAATGTGCAGGTACAGGGCAGAGTGAGCCAATGGCAGCCTGAGCCTTCTGCAGTATGAAAGGTTCCCAGGCAGCCCCCAAGCACCTGCTGAGTGAGTCAGCCCTGTGTGTGTTTCATGCCCGTCCTCAAATCGGGTCTGAATTACACCATGTCCCTGCAGTCCAATAGACAAGGTGACCCTGGAACATCCGCTGGGTAGAATTCTTGCTCCCTGGCCACAGCTTTCTCAGCTCCAGCAGGCAGGAGTCTTGGTCTCAAGCAGTATGCCTGCAAGGCAAAGCTCATGTCAGGCTGGCAGTGATCACATCTGTGAGATGGGGTAGTGGTGGGACTCACAGGCTCCATCCTCCCCCCCACCCCAAGCTCCCTCTGCTTCAGCAGAGGTGCAGGTCAGAGCACAGGGTGAGAATGTGGGACAGCTGTGCCTGTCCCCTTCACTACAGTGTACTCATGGACTCAGATTGGGCTGGTGCATAGTAGCTGCTCAGTTAATATCTACAAGGGAAAGGAGGAGGAAAGAGAAAAGAAGCAGGTAGGTGAGTCGGGCTGGTGAGTACAGCCCGTCAGTTGGCTCTGCCCCTGGTCTAACCCCTGCTGACCCAGAGGGCACTTTCTTCCTACAGTCTTTTCTCTCCTGCTGGGATGGGGCTTATCCTGGAAGGAATAACCTTCCAGGACACTGAGGAAAGCTCCCTACAAAATGGAGATCCATTCTAGAGATGAGGGGAATTGGGTGGTAAACCCTTCCTCTGAGGAGCCTTCCAGGTAACAGGAGGCTTCAAGCAGAACATCCCAACCTTGGCAAACTATCCAGTCTAAATGCCCCACCCTAAAGGAGGTGTCTAAGATATAGACCCCTGTCTGTCTAGGAAGGGTGATGTTCAGCTCACTATGCATCATGTTGATGGTGGTGGGTAGGGCTATGGGGGAGTAATGTACCCTAGGAAGTGGGAAAGCGAGAGTGAGGAGCGCTTCCAGCCCAGGAGCCCAGGTCCATTCATCACTACTTACCAGGTTTTGTCACCTGCCTCCAGTTCCTGACCATTGCTTAGAAATAGTCCTCCGTTTGCCTTCTGTGTGACCAGGCAGCTCCCTCCTCTGTCTCAGGCTGGTCTTCATCAGCATCCTGGCCAGTCTGCCCCAGCCCAGGCAGGAAGTGCTCTGAGGTACCTCTGGAAAGAGAATGTGGCCCAGAAGCATTTCTTTTCTCTCCCTGATATGAACACTATTCCCCAAGGGTATAGCATCTGGGCTGCCATATTGGTTGGGGAGGACATGGGGCCAGGGTGGGCTCTAGCTTGGAACCTAAGCCACAAGGGGCTATAAACTTGAGAGAAAAGCTTGGTAAAATAGTCAGGTTATTTTACCAGTGAGGAAGCAGTGACTCCAGAGAGATTAAGTGACTCCCCTCCTAATTAATACTCCCATTTTACAGATGAGGAAACAAAATGTGACCTTCCCAGGTAGCACCACAGTGGCAAAACTCTGCCTTGGCCCAAATCTCTGGGCTCCTTGCTCCTTTCCATGATGTCCTGCTGGACTCCTCTATGTGCACAATCTGCTGATGAAGTTGTTACACTTGGCAAATAATGACACCTTTAGCTCTGCTACAATCAGATGCAGCAGGTCCGGGTCCCAGCTCCTCTAGGAAACCCGTCCTGTCAATTCCAGCCACGTGGAGTCCTTCCTTCTCCAAAGCCTTTCTGCACTTACTCTGTGGGTTAGAAAATTAATGTTAAGAAGGAAGTATAAGAACATTCATGAGACAGTCACTCCACAGTGGTGCAGACACTCGTGGGATCCCAGGGACCAGCTTGTGAAGGACTCATGATGATGCTCATCAAGGAAACCGAGGTTCAGGGGACTCAGGTCCCAAACCAGGTTTGTCTGACTCCCAAGTTCAATGTGCTTTTCTCCCCTCTTCAACTCGTATTCTATTCTTCTAGAATCATTTGCTGAATGCTTTCTTGTCTCTGCAATTTTGTTCCAGGTTCATTGATTGTAGAGTTCATGTTCTTGCTCGTATGGCCTGTAGGTGGCTGGGTTTGTCTGGGTGGAAGTTCAGCTCAGACTCCAGGCCCTGGAGAAGGAAGCAGAAGGCAGCAAGCAGGCTTGTGATCCAGGCCACTTCCTAGTGTAGTGACCTTAGACTCTAATTCATTTTGTAGAACGTTAGTTTCCTTGTATATAAAAGGAGTGGTACTAGCCACAAAGTGTCAGCCTCACAGTGGGAAGGTGGGCTGAAGGAAGGAGTTAGGAGTGTTGAGGGCCCAGTGGGGAGCCTGGCATGTGGGTTGCACAAGATGGAGTGATGATTGCTCTCATCGACTCACTTATTTCATGGGACATCCCTGGGGCACCACCCCTAGCTCCAGCAACTGCCACCCAGCCTTCCTGTCCCAAAAGAAACCTGCCTCACCCCTGGCCCCTGCTTGCAGGGCTAGATCTATCCGATGGGTACACAGGGGCCTGTGTCACTTACTGTGGGTGGCAGCTGTGAAAACAGCACTCCCCCGAGCCCTTGTCCCACCTCCAGGCTTCATTAGTCCTGAGAGCTGAGGCCTCTAGATACCCAGAGTGAGGTGAGGAGCTCAGCCAAGATGTTGGCTTCCCCTGTCTGGCCTGCAGGAGGCTAAGGAGGGGCCCTTCCAGAGGGACCCTTCATAGCCAAGGGAGTGGCAGGTGGCTGGCTGATAAGGAGTACAGAGTGCAGCCCTGCAGATAGTTGCTGCTGATACCTGCCAGCCACATCACACTCACCACCAAAAGTCACAGATCCAGGACTCTCATCATGAAGGAGGAGGGACCTGGGGATGGGGAGAAAGGATCCAGGCAGGTCAGACAGTGTTAAGTGGGATGGGGTGAGCTGTTTGCACAATCTGAGCTTCTGGCTAGTTCTCCAAAGCCTTGGTTTTGAGTTGCAAGGGCTCTCTCTTGGGGTGCTCAAACCAGACTTCTCAAAGGGGAGTCTGGACTAGTCTGAGGCTGTGGGTGGTGTTTTCTGTCTTTTCTTTTTTTTTCTGTCTTTTCTTATTACCTGGGGTGAGGGGGTATGGAGATGCCTCCCCACAGTGGCAAACGCAGCCCTGCCCACATCCCACTCCCTCCCCTGGCCTCCTTGCCCTAGGCTGGCCTTGTTCCCTGGCCCCACCCACTCTGTACTTTCCTCTCTCCCATTGGATAAACAGAACACCTTCTCTGCCTGGATTTGGTTGTGTCCTCAGCTTGGGGCCTCTTCTCCCTGATCTTTCTCCTCATGACCCAACTGGTTCATGTGGGCAGGCAGCTCCCAGGGCAGGTGGCTCTCTTATTTGACCTTCGTAGCACATATCTCCAGCAGGAATTACCCTTATTAGCTTGTTTCTTTTCATCTCCCTCGCTACTGGGAAACTCCTTGGGAGCTGAGACTTTGGATGTTTAATCTCTGCTGGGATTCCATTGCCTCAGTAAAATGCTCAGTAAATATCTGCTGAATGAATAGAACCTCCTGTCATCCCACAAAGCTGGATCCATGATGAGAGAAGTGGAAGAACATGAGGTTCATCCAGAAAGTTCTTCTGACTTTCCCAAGGGTGTTCAGGATAACCAGCTCATTAGATCCCCTGGACAATCCATAGCTCTTCTCCATCACCCCATGCACAGGTAAAGGCACTGACACATCTGGGTGGACACAGCAGGAGAGTGTCCTCTGTCCGTAATTGGAACTGACTTGGAAAATGAGGCATAAGGATGGTACATTTCCACCTGGGACATGGAGCCTTACAGTCCTGAAGGTGCTAAGGCCCCTCTGCCTGCGGATGAGGAGGCCGCTGGCCAGAGGACTCACCACAAATTAGAAGTAGTGTTTGGTTTCTAGGTACATCAATCTCTGTACTTGCCAGGCCCGTGGAGCAGACCGGGGGGAGCCAAACTTTCTGATGTCAGCCTGGTGCTAACTGGGTCTCAGATAAGGATCCCAGAAAGGGTCCTGAGGAGAGAGGGCCAGAGGTAGCTGCCTGGAGCCCCTTCGTAGAAGTCACTGGGCAGGGGTCAGTCCAGGGAGCAGTTCCAAGCAGTGGTCTGTAAACTTTCAATTTCTGCCTTATTATCAAGAAAAAAAAATATTAGAAGTCAGACCACACAGTCACCAATATGTATATGTATTTGTTTATTCATTATGTACATATGAATGCAATAGTATGTATAAAGATGTGCGAAGATAAAAATTTTGAAATGAGATTTTAAAATATCAATGCCATTGCTGTTATTGTCTTCATCATGCCCCACCCTGGGAGTCTGTGCATCCCTTTTGGAGAGCTCTGAACATGTGTTTTGGAGCCCAACACCTGTGTGTGAATCTGTGTGGCTTTAGGGTAGCTTCTGGAACACGTCTCTTCCTCTGTATATCGGAATAATAATTTCTACTTTGCTGTGTGGCTTAAATGAAGTAATACCATGTAAAGGGGTTTGAGAGCTTAGAACAGCTCGTGTATGGTAACTATGGTATTATTACCATGACTTGGGTTGTCTTTTTTTGGTAAAATTAACAAAACTCAACTCCAAATACCATGGGCTGCAGGCTTGCTTTATGAGCTGTCCATCGTCACCAGAGATGTCAGGGTGCAGCCATGTGTGAGCCTGTAACAGAGATGTAACAATTTCCCGTGGCTGAACCTGATGCCCCTGGTTTAGATACAGATGGCTAGACTTGAACCTGGCTAAAGAAGGTCAGCTCAGAGTTCCCCAGGTGGGGCTGAGAGGCTGGTCAGATTTCAGCTTTCTCTGCATTCCTTTTAAAATAATTGAAGTGTCAGCTTGGGTTCATGGGCTGGTCATGGTTCCTATCCCTCCCTAACTTCATAAGGCAAGTCCATGAATTATACAGTGCCGGCGCAGACGGTGCTAAGTAAGGATGCATCACAAGCCAGGCTTAATAAGGACACTCCAGCTATTCTTGGAAGGCATTTGCAAGTCAAAAATATGGTGCGTGGAGATCTGATGTCGACTTCAAATTCTGAAGATTTTAGCTGGGTCAGCACTATTTTATGTTAAATCCCATCAACAAAAAATAAAGAATTAAGGAGGGGGTACAGTACATTGTTTTGCTTTGTTTTTAATCTTAACTTTTTGGTGATAGCACAAATGATCAAATGTGCCTACTTTCTCCCACCCACCCCACCCCGTGCCTACTCCCACATCCCCTCCAAGTAATGTCAACACACATTCTCATGGACTCATATGGTGTGGGGAGACATTCCCTTGCTATGGAATTAGAAAATGTTCCTACCATTATAATTTTGTGCTAAGTAGTTAGAAGATGAAAGCTTTTCTCTTTTCCTTCTTATTTTTTTATGGAGTCTTTGTATGACCCACACCTACTATTTTCTATGACCTGAGTGTCCAATGTTAGAAACTCACCTGAGAAGGAGGGAAGGGGAATAAACCAGTATTTTGCATTTATCAAAAAATAGAGAATGACATCTGTTCAAAAAAATTAAACTGTGCTAGAGGAGAAGGCCATAGTGAGGGTGGGTAGGCAGCTCTTCCCTGACCCAGGAGGGCCACGTTTTGGACAGAATGCCCCGTGGAACAGGTGAAACCTACTAAATGCAGAAACACATTCTTCTTAGTAGACTATCATAGGAATGGAAAAGCAAGTCTCTAATATACTCAATACTAATATGAAGTCAGTGGAGGATCTAATACACGCCCACGTAAGAGAAAACCTCAGTTCAATTCAAGATGAGGGGAGGAGGGAAACAGAGAGGAGGACAGGTGTGCTCCCATTTAATGAGCACAGTGTAAGGGTACGTGGCACATCTGGGGGAAGAACAAAACTACAACAGGACTCTTCCTAACAAATGCAAACATTGGAACCTAATGGACATTCAGATTAATTCGAAATTAAAAAAAAAAAAAAAAAAGAACGTACTAGGTATCAATACAGTGGCACAGACCTGTTGGGAAGGCAAAGACTACATTGCTTCTGGCTTGATTTAAGCCACCGTAATCATGGAGACAGTAACTCATCACAAGTTACAGTCTGTTTCTAAGAATTCTGCATCGAAGTTTTTCTAACTCTACTTGGAGGGGGCTCCTTGTAATTCTTGTTGATTATTTTACTTCATTGAAGTCTAATGGGCCATCTTATTGGTTTTGATTGGCCTAAAGAAATTCCCCACCATTGAACAAAGGCATTTGAAGATGGCGAGTTTCTGCATGTAGTCTGTAAAGAGAGTTGGCGATCCAAGCCCATCAAATCTGCCATGGACAATTTGGTATTTTCCAATTCTCCAATGATCAAAGGCACTACAGTTCTCAAAATTATTCTTTGGAATTTGAAGCCCAATTTATATGTGATTTCTGGCATTAAAAATATATTGAAACTAAATCTTCTGCAATCTAGAAGTCTTCATGAAGAGAAATATCAATGATTCAACAATTTGCCCCTGACAAGTTAAGGTTATAAACTGAAAATAAGCTTGTATTAGCAGACGTAGATGAATTTCTACAAATTTCCCTGAAAAAAAAAAAACTCTTTAAAGAATATTTCAGTAAATATTTTGTAAATAACTTAAATGTAAAAAGGGCTTAATCATTGGAAATCAGAGGCATGAGGCATTGTATAAGCTATAGAAAGGGTGATTGTTGATTTGTTAGGAGCTATATTTTCAGGTTTTTTTTCAAAATATTTTATTAATCAAAGTAGCACCATAAAGCACTAAAACATTGGATGAGGTTTAAATATCAGTATCATGTCACGAATTGAAATATGAGGAAGAAAAACTCAGCTCGATGTGACCATCATTGACTCAGGTAGATTTATTACAGTACTTGTCCAATTAACCAAAAGTTAGTTATTCAAGAAATAATAAAAATAAAATGTACCGCCAAAAATTTTTGACTTCGTGAATCAGTGTAGACAATGGCTTTTTCAGAGATTAATTGCACTTTAATCATAATCCTAACCATAAGTGGACATTAAGCTATAATTCAAAATTATGGGGTGCTCACTGAGGAAGTGGATCTCCAGAGGGGTGGAAAGCTATGGCTGCTGGTGCTTTGTTTTATTGCAGGAAATATCATTCACCCTAATAAAAGCTCCTAAGAGGAGAGAAAACCTGTCTAGTTTGTCTTTTTATCCTCTTGTCATACGCTTCCCATGCCTGCTTATAGAATTAATAACTGTTGAACAGTTATTTAATTGTGGAAGCATGGTGCAGGAAAAACTGGAAAGAAAGGGAAGGTCTCTAATCAATTGTTTTCTAACATATCTTTTATTGCTAACTCTGCCCCTTGTTTATTGTTTTTTTGTTGTTGTTGCTGCTGCCATTAAATCATTTTTTTTCTTACTCCTGTATAAAATTAGGACTAGATCTTCTCTGTCTACTTCTTGAGATTTTGCAACGGGCCAGGTTCAGAGGCTCATACCCATAATCCTATCACTCTGGGAGGCCAACGCAGGTGGATTGCCTGAACTTAGGAGTTCAAGACCAGCCTGAGCAAAAGTGAGACCCCTATTCTCTACCAAAAATAGAAAATAGAAAAACAAGCCGGGCATTGTAGTCCCAGACACTCAGGAGGCTAAGCCCAAGAGTTTGAGACTGCTGTGAGCTATGATTACGCCACAGCACTCTAGCCAGGGGGAGAGAGTGAGACTCTGTCTCAAAAAAAAAAAAGATTCTGAAATAATGAAACAAAGAAAAATGCATGTGTAAGTACCTCGAATATGGCAAGATACTAATGAACTAACCACTTTGTTATTTGTGTCTATAATCTAAATTAGACAAACTTGATTCAATATCAGAAGGATATCTTAATGGAGTAAATGCTAACATTGGCTAGCAAGCCTGTAGTTGCAATCACCGTTTTGATCTCGTTAAGACTGAGAGGGAAGAAAACTGCTAAGAAACATGTTAAGATCTCTTATCAGTTGTATAGACTCAAGCTTTACTCCTATCTTCAAGAGAAAATAGAATATTTTAAAAATTTATGTTAGTATCTGTGGATTTCAGTTTAAAACCTGAAACAAACTATAAAAAACGTTGTAGATGGAATTGTGTTTCTCTAAAAACCAAATATTAAAAAGCCCTAATTCCCAATGTGAGTGTACAGGGCCCTTATGACAATCATTAAGGCGTAAGGTTCCATGAGGTCTTAAGTATCAACGAGGCCCTAAACCAATAGGATTCGTGCCCTTTTAAGAAAAAGACCAGTGCTCTTGCTTCATTGTGAGCACCCAGGAAAAGTCACATGAAGACACAGGAGAAAAACAACAATCTACCAACTAGGAAGAGTGCCCTCACCAGAAATCAACCAAGAAATGTGAGAAGTTACTTTGTTGTTTAAGCCACCCAGTCTATGGCATCTTGTTAAGGCAGCCCAGACAGACTACTGTAGAGGTTGTAAAACAAGCAGCAGCAGCAAACTGGATGCTTAGTTCAGAAGGCTTAATTAGAACCTGCAAAGATTATGTGCAAGTTGCAGGTTTGCAGCCATTGCAATGCTTAGCAATGAAGCCCTCTGGCTTCCATTTGCCGTCTCCAAAAAACTCAAGGGAGAACAAAGATACCTGCTCATGTTTGTTCCTTCTTTGCTCTTCCTGCACAACATAGTCTATTAATAAGTAGACAGAAACATTTTGTCCAAGATTCTTTAGGGTCAAAGGCAGAGAAATGGAAAGAGGCAGTAGAGACTCTGCTTAGAAGCCTAGAAAGTAATAATCCTGATAGCCTGGTTCATGAAGCACCTTCTGAGCAAAAGACACTATCAATCTCCTTTTTTCTTAGAAAAGTATATAATCTGAATATTTTGCTCACTACCCCTCCACACACTTCCCCATCCCATTTTCACTCCACTCTTTAAAATAATGCCCTCATTTATTTTTGTAAAAGTGGAACATGGTTGCTGTTTAAAAATTAAGAAACTATAGATAAGAATAAGAAAAAAGAGGGGAAAAAAATCCAGTCTGCTACCCTGAACCAACATTCTTAATGCCTGTCTAGACACGCATACATAGACGTAGATGGATGATTAATAGATAGGAATACATACTTCCACACATTCATGCGTGTTCACATATATGCTGAAATAAAAGAGGTAATCATATATACAACTGTTATAGTTAACTTGACTAAAATTTAAAAGACAAAGACTGGGTGAAGTCTTCCTGAGGCAGGAAGATTGCTAAAGTATGAGGTCAGCCTGGACAACATAGCAAGACCCCATCTCTAAAAAAAAATAAAATTTTTTTGATTTTTTTTAAAAATTTTTAAATTTCTTTTGAGAAAGAGTCCAGAGCCTCACTGTCACCCTAATTAGAGTGTCATGCCATCATAGCTCACTTAGAAAACTCACACTTTTAGGTCTGAGAAATCCTCTTGCCTCAGTCTCCCAAATAGCTAGGACTACAGGCATGCACCACTGCACTCTGTTAATTTTTCTATTTTTAGTAGAGATATAGTCTTGTTCTTTCTCAGGCTGGTCTCAAACTCCTGAGCTCAAGCAATCCACCCACCTTGGCTTCCAGAGTGCTAGGATTGATTACAGGTATAAGCCACTGTGCCCAGCCAAAAAAAATTTTTTTAAAGAAAAATATTTAACAGAGGAAAAACAAGTTAAAACAAATAATTTTCAAACTTCAAATAATCCTTACCAAAAGAGATATTAGTTCTTAAATGTTCTGTGTAAATTTATATTATAATGAAAAGATTTTTTAAAAAGATTTGAAAGCCGGAGTCACATTTTCTATTTGAGGTCCTACATTGAGAGTGTAGAAATTGGCCTGGTGTGGAGGCTCACGCCTGTGAGGCTGAGATGGGAGGACTGCTTGAGGCCAAGAGACAGACCAGCCCTAGTGAGACTCCATAAAAACTTAAAAAATTAGCCAGGCCGAGGCTCATGCACTTTAGGAGGCTGAGGTGGGAGGATCTCTTGAGGTCAGGAGTTTGAGACCAACATGGGCAACATACCTAGACTTCCTGTCTATAAAAAATGTAAAGAAAAGTATCCAGGCCCGGTGGTACCTACTTTGGAGGCTGAGGTAGGAGGACGGCTGGAGCTCAAAGGCTCGAGGCCATGAATTACAATCCTCCAGCCTAGATGGCAAAACAAGACTGTCTCTAAAGAACTATTATAAAAATAATTTTTTTTAAAGGGCAGAAATAAGCATCCTAATACCCTCCCCCTCTCCTTTTCCTCCTTCTTTGCATTCTGTTATAATTCCCATTCTGGTCTGTATCTATAATTCTCATCGTTACTCAGAGGTAGTTCGCTATTTAAATGAACCAAATGCTAATGCCTTGGGTAATTCCGGCTTTCATTTGGGCTTTGCTTGTGTGTTTTTACTGCAATTTCTGCATTCCCTCTTTCCCTGTTTGGAACATATCTCTTAGTTTGATTCCCTCTTCCCATACGTTGTTGAAGAAAAGCACGTGTGAGATATATTCCTACATCTTTGCCTTCTTAAAAATGTACTTCTCTTGTCTTTATACTTGAAGGACAGCTTCCCTGGGTCAATGATTCTTTGCTTGCTTGCTCATATTTTCTTTACTTCAGATGCTTGAAAAAAATATGACTCCACTCTAAGGGTAACTGAGGTCAAGTCCGACGCGTCTGCTGTGCCTCTGTCTGCCTTAGAGTATATGACGTTTCTCTCTCTGATCCTGTCCGTGCCCCTATAAAGCATTCTACAAAGCCGAAGTGAGCTTTCAAAGATGTAAATCAAATCATGGCATCCCCTGCTTAAAATTCTCCTATGACTTTCGATTTTATTTAAAACAGATTCCAAACCCCTCCCAATGGTCTTCCAGGCCCCTCATGAATACTTGTGGCCTATTTGTCAAATTCTACTCACCAAGCCCTCAAACCCTGTTCTCCGCCCACAAGCCATTCTTATACATATGGTGAAATAATTTCCCCAGTACAATTTATTTAAAAACTGATATTTCTCACTGACTTGCAATTTCTCTGTCACATATCGAAATCCACATGACCCTTACATAGGAATCTGTTTCCAATCCACTGTTGTAATTGATCATTTTCTAGCACTAAATTACTTTAATATGTGTTATGAACTTGAAATGCGCCTTAATACATGGTAGACTGACATCTTCACAGAGATCTTCCTTTTAAGAATATTCTTAGCTATGTGTGGGCCTCTTTATCTATAACCAATGTTAAATATTTGGTCTAATTCTACCAGAGCCCCTACTGGGGTACTTCTTGGGTATAGTATTGAATATACACATTAATTTGGGGGAAAATTCGTGTCTAAAATGTTATGTCTTTGAATCTTAAAACATGTAATACTTCTCCATTTGTTTAACTATTACTTAATACCCTTCAATAGAGTTTAAAAATTTTCCCCACAAATACCTCGTCTATTTTTTCTTTGAAACAAAGTCTCAATACTTGTCTATGCTTTGTTGAGACTACAACTCTACCTCATTCTTGCCAGTCAATTTAGTCTACGTAATACTTTGTTTTCATGGTTACCGGATCCGATCTATACTTTTCTTTATATTCCTTGTTTACTTCATCAATGATAAACTTGGAAATCGTATGATTGCCAATACCGCATTGCCTTCCACTTGATTCAATTCTCTCGGCCCCTGTTTGAGCACGTCTCCAAAGTTCTTTCACAATGAATTTTTGTGTGATGCATATTTAGAGTATTAAAATATCCAAAAGTGTTCTCCCTTTACCCTTGCATTTAAAGAAAAGCTTAGCCAGATTTTTAAAAAAATAATTCTCTGTTCAAATTATTTGCCTTTAGATTGTGAAACTATGACTTCATTTTCCTTTTTCTTCCAACGTGGCTAGAGAAAGTTTGATGTCAGTATAATCCTTGCTCATTTCTAGGTAGCATTTTAATTTGAAAGCTTAGATGTTCTCTTTGAGTTTTCTTAACGTTCTCTACATTATATTTTAAGTCCATTTTATTTTTCTCTAATTTGTCTTACCCAGCACTTTATAGATCTATTAATATGTTTTTAAAATCCGAAACATTTTCGAATTGTCATTTTGGTTTTACCTTAGTGACTATTGGAAACACAATTAATGGCATCATTAATTTCATTCATCATCTTTCTTTTAAAGAACTTGAACTTCATATCTGTCTTAGAAACATTTTTGTGATGGGGGAATAGGGCAAGGGAGAGAGGAGCAGAGAGAAGGCGGTGGGGAATCATGGGAGAGAAGGAGGTGTGACACACCTCTTGGGGGCGGGGCATAATTATAAGAGGGATTTTACCTAACAAATGCAATCAGTGTAACCTGGTTCTCTGATCCTCAATGAAGCTCCAAAACTAAAAGTGAAAATAAAAGGAAACATTTTGTGGTGATTTTTTTTCCACTGTAAGATGGTCATCTGCCTCTGTCTCTGTTGATGACATCTATTCGTGGTATCCTGAGTCTACAACCCTCAAGGGGAGTTTGAAAATCAGCGGGTACATGCTCTGCTCGTTGGGGCTATGATCGGGATATTGAAAGGGAGCTTGCAAAGAAGACAAAGAAGGTAGCTGCTGAAGTAGGAGGAAGAGCATGGTGTCAAAGAAACTATGGGAAGGTGTCTCACAAAATAGGGAATGGGCAAGTGTCTTGAAAGATACTCAGAAGTCAAGCAAGAAAAGGAAAACAGAGAGGACCAGTGGTGACTTTGCAGAGAGCAGTTTCAGAAGATGATGGGGAGTGAAGCCTGATTGGAGAGAGACGAGGGCTGAGCTGAGGTGAGAAGTGGATGTCGCTATAGAAAACTCTTTCAAGAAGTGCCACCGTGACAGGAGACAGTGGAATTAGACAGAAATGCCGTGTCCTTTCTCCTTCTCTCTTTTGTCAGGGAGAAAATCAAGAGTTTGGCTCAAGGGAAAAAGAACTGGGAAAAGAAAGAAATCGATACAAAGTGAAATTTGCACAGAATCACATGAAAGTAATAAAAAGTTGGCTTGCTTAGACAGAAACTTTTAGGTACAAATTTGTGGTTTGTTGGAGAAAGAATTCTAAATCTCTGTTTTGCGAAAGAGCTGAGAAATTGTGTAACCAGTCAGCTTTGAGCATTCATTCGGTCTTTTAGTAATGTATTGCTGCTATAACGCCATAGGTAATTTTCAGTTAAGTATATGAAAGACCCAGTGAGGTGACTATACCCTTGTAATTTAAAAAATGATCACATGCCAATAAAACTATTAAATTATAATTTTAGGCTATGAAGAATGAATAATTTAAAGGCAATGAGGAAAGCTTTCATTTTAATAAGTTCATAAGGTGTCAAACTTTGCAATTTATTATAGATTCTGTAGCTAATTTGCTATAATTAATCTGAATGGAAAATATTTCATTGCCTAAATATCCTGTTTATGTATTTCTTCCTAATGATGAAACAAAAGGACTAATTTGTTAAAGATGTTCTTTAATTGATTCCAAAGGGAATACTTAGAGTACAATTTGCTGACTATCTTCGTGCCATTCCTAATTCCTACCACTCAATGATGTCCGTAATTTTACAATGACAAAACAGTGTAATCACATAGTAATGGGACTCCTAAGCACCAGAGTTCCCAGTTAATTTTCACTACCGATTGTGTTGCTTAATAGAAAGAACACTAACGGCGTGTCATTCTAGGCCTTCCTGAACCACTACCAAGTTGTGCAACCTTGTCTTTTTGGTTTGGTTAAAAATAAATTTTTTATTTCTAAAAGGAGAAAGCAGAAATAAAAACAGGTTTTCCTGGCAAAGCCAGGCCCTTCTGCTAAGAACCCAAACCTAGGAATAAACACACATACCCACATATTAAATGTACTGCAAGATGTATTGCTGTTTACCGCCAAATACTTGATTAGTTGGGAAGAAAGGAGACCCAAGTTCAAGTAAGAATGTAACTTACAGAGATCTTCAAGAATGATCACACTGTAAGGTATTAAGGAGACAGAATAGAAAGACTAGTTGGCTTTATTTGAAAAGGAGAAAGACAGCGATTCTCCCAGGCATCCTTTTCCATAGTGCTAGCTAGAGCAGTATCTTGTCCAAATACATCCTGGCTGGTTGAGCAACACATACACGCACCCCAAAGGGCCTCCTCAATCCTCTAGCTCAGATCCTCATTCAAATAGAGCAGTTATGCTTACATTTTAGCTACTACACTGTAATTAAACTGCATTCTGTTATTAGTAATTTAGAGCTTATGTGTTTCTAAAACTTGGAGAAGAATCTGAAGGGCAAGAAATCACTGGAAGAGGCAGGTCCCATGAGGGTTTGTTTGGTTTAGATTAGATTTGTAGGAGCTCACCATTCACAATTTACTTATGTAAATAAACCCAGCTTGTCTAAACCTTAGCTTGCTCAATGGTTAAACAAATGACAAAATTAGGAACCACCTAACATACCTGTCAGGATGTCCGTGGGACTGTCAAAAATAATGCCTATAAAGGTTCCTAGGTCCATTCATACTACTTTACCAATAGAAGGCATTTTTTTTTTTTTTGAGACAGAGTTTCACTTTGTTGCCCTCAGTAGAGTGCTGTAGCATCACTGCTCACAACAACCTCCAGCTCTTGGTCTTAGGCTATCTCTTGCCTCAGCCTCCGAGTAGCTGGGACCACAGGGGTCCACCACAATGCCTGGCTATTTTTTGTTGTGGTTTGGTCAGGCCGGGTTTGAACCTGCCACCCTCGGTATACGAGGCTGGCGCCCTGCCCATTGAGCCATAGGCGCTGCCTAACAGAAGGCATCTTTAAGGGTGGTTGCTTTTCAGTGTCCAAACATCAAAATTCTAATCACATTGAGTACTTGTTTCCAATACAACTTCTGAGAAGGGTAGAGACTCCCCAATTCTAGGACCCTGCAGAAAATTTCAAGGAGCTGTTCTTAGAGCCAAGAAGTCTCTGTAGCTCTGGGAGTCATGACAGGCAGGACAAATGTGGGCCCATGACATGGTACTGACATTAGGAAGTAAACATCACGTGATGTCATGTGCACAGAATATAAAATGGGAAAGCCAAGTCATTTTTTAACCCTCCCTGTCACATGTTAGGCCCTTATTAATGTGCCCTGCCAAGATGGGGTCTTTACTACCAAAAAGACACAGAGAATTTGGACTAGGTCCAAAGGACAACATGACAATTATTAATGACTTACAGGAAGGATCTATGAAGAAAAGTCAAAGAAGCTCAGAACTTTTCAGAAACGATTTAAGTATCTCCACCATTTAAAAGTGGATAGTTAACTATTAAGAAGCACAGAATCAAGACGAGTCGCCTTGCTGTGATCGCTGCCAGACATTAGAGGAACTTATCAAGGGACAACGTGGAACTTTATCTGGAGGTGATTAAGGATTCTAGGGTCCTTTGTTTGAATGGTTTCACTCTCATGTTATCTCAAGTCATGAGCTGAAACTCCAGGACCTCTCGAAGCCATCTATAAAAAGGAGGGCCAGGCTTATCTAAAAGAAGATGTTTATTCTGTTTGTCAGAGCTGAAACCAAAAGAACGGAAATGGAGATGGAGATTCTACTTTTTCATTCTGGTAGCCAAATGGCTGTTAGTTTTTGATATAAAAACCCGCCCAGGACAAATTTGAACGCTTTGGTTTTGGTTTCAGTTTTTCTTCAAGGTCTGAATTCACTCCACACCTTGTAGATGTTTAATTCCAATAGAACCTCTGTGAGTTGGGGACTGTCCCAGCTGATCAACACATAGAGGTGGTCAACATACAATTGTGTCTTTGCTACTATTTGTTTTAGAGAAATTGATACTTCTTCAAAATTAGCATGATACAAGAATGCCAATCAGAAAAAAAAAATCAGAAAGCAGATGTCAATCAAAAAAAAAAATCAGAAAGCAGAAGATGTCTTTCCTACTTTAACTAGCCCCACTGTACTGATAAGTGCCTATGTGAATACATGTCCAGTCCATGAAAACCAGGTCAACTTGAGGAAGTGGTCAGTGGAGGGAGGTGGCCAACTATCCAAGTTCTACTATATTCATCTGCCTTCTCATGTAAGGATAAAGTTCCTTGAAGACAAGAAAAATGATTCATTTTTCTATTCCCCGTGGTGCCATGCATGTAATAAATTCTCAGGAAGTATCATCTGCAGTGATTGACATCGTAAGCCCTTATATATTCTTTTCTTCATAACTGAAGCGTGTTCCCTTATCTTAAGAAAATGAATTTGTTTTTCTTCCTCAAAACTCTGTACAGGACTTATCAATTATAATTGTCTAAGTGAATTCCACTGAGGTATTGCTTCACATTATCCCAGATTCTGGGCCAACATCTGTATTACTTTGCTAGCAGTGCATAACAAATCACCCTCTCAGGCTCTGTGGCTTAAAATTCTTAGGATCTTACAGTTTCTGTGGGACTCTAGGCCTATCTGAGCGGTAGTCAAGGTGTCAGCACAAAGTCTGAAGCATTTAAGCATCAACCAGGGCTGGATGGGCACAGGGGTGCAGGTAGCAGTCTCCTGAGGGTTGCTGGCTTGGTGGAAGCTTCTCCCATGCTTCACGACATGGGCCTGACCCATATGGCAGCCAGCCTCATGAAAACCCCTGGGTGAGAGAGAGAATGTAAGCTTTGCCATCCCATTGCTATTCTGTTTACTGGTTCTCACGTCACCTTAGAATACATAAGCTATTTGAGGCTGCGGAAGATCAATTCTTCTCCCTAGGTGAGAGAGTGAATGATTCTGATTCTGTAATGATGCAATTCCAGTGCCCAGGGCATATTGGATAAAAGTCAAGTGACTTTGGGAAATGCAACAGACTATATGATGCCACAGAAGGTTCACAAAATGACCAATGCACTAAACAATCTGTAATTAAATAGCCACAAAACCTGTCTAAGTTTATTTCCTAAGGTCTCCAAAATGTGTTCGGCATGAGACCATGCAAAGCGAAGCTAGTGATACACTTGCATAACTAGGGTACTGTTAATGAATCCTCTGTTAACCAACCACTTCTTAGCATGCACGCAAAACATAAAGAAACTATAAGCCCTTGGGTGCAGTCCTGTTTCCTGCAAGCCACCCAGGACAAGGGACCAGAAGGGTGAATTGTAAAGTTAGAAGCAAGCCTTAGAGTGAAAACTGTCAGGGAAGGGGGGACTTTGGTATGCAGTGGTGTGTGTGAGTTCAGGGCAGAGGTGTGTATCTGTGAGTACAAAAAAGTTCAGCCAAGAAGCCAGATTGTGGGTCTTGTTCATGTAAGTAACTTCAGCTAGGTAAATTATTAACAGACCTGTTGTGAACTTGAAGCATAGCCCCATCACCTCCCTTCCGCTCTTTCCCTCCCCCTCCTGTGTTTCTAGACTTAAGGGCAGTAAGTAATAAGGGAAAGTTTGGAGACCGGAAAGAGGTCAGCCTGTAGCTACGTCTCCATGGCTTGTTGAATAGAGAATGGAAGATCAGGCCTGCGTTTCTCTGATGGAGACACTCCCAAGATAAAACTGCTTGGGGGTGTTGGGAATTGGGGTGGGGAGAAATAGCGGTGTAACACACTTCTAGCAGAGGACAGAAAGCCATTCCAGACAGCTATGAAATCTACTGAGCTATGAACAACTGCTCAACAACCACCGATTTATTCTCCAGAGAGACCTCATCTCTGATGTCTCCCCAAGTACAGTATTAATAAATTGTTCTGGAAAACATCAAAGGTATTTGAAAAGGTCCATTACGGCATATTATTTCTTTATGCAAAACGGCTGTTTAACAAGATTGCCTCCTTGAACTTTTCACATGCATAGGAGAGCCAATCTCATTTGCTAATGGAGGCTTTACGGCAGATCCTTCTCCTGCCCGTCTCTCTTTACCGTTATTTTATGGACAATAATTTACAATTTGTGTAAGCTATGGGGAAAAATACCCTAGAGCGTAGGGTGACATTCTCAGAGCTGCCATATGGTGTGAACATCCCAGAGGTGCCTTGGAAGGAAGCCGGCCCTGGTCTCGTTGGCAGCTGGAAGGGACGACGTGGCGATGGCAGGTGAGGCCAAACCAGGACTAACTTCACCAGCTCCCAGCCTCGGTTCAAGGAAACTCCACTCATAAGACGGTTTGCTTCGGTTCTGGTTAAGAAGGCAATGAAGTCAGAAGGACAGAGTCACACCCCACTACCTGTGATTTCACTCCAGCGAGGATGGCATGGGTAATTAGGTTGCTGCTTCTGCTGTCGATTATCCGAGTGAACAAGGGCTCGGGCAAGTTAAGAGAATGTACACCAGAAACACAAGTTCTGGGACACACACAGTCCTCAGATGCCGCCCACCCGAGTTCTGCAACCGGCAAGCATCCACTCACTGCTCTTTCTGGACCTTCCCTCCCTTAGAAGCCACGCTCTTGACATGTAGAAAATGTTTTGTGATCTCTGTGTTATTTTATGTCAAATGGATGAATTAGCTTCCCCTTGCTTTTCAGGAGGGGAAAGAGAAGAGGTTGCATGAGGCAGCTCAGCTTGCCTGGTTAGGAGGAGGACAAAGTGAAAAGGGACGTGAATGGACTTCATGGGGCCTGCTAAGACAGACACATGGGAGGAGAAAGGTAACGGGTTATGGAAATCCGTTTTTTCCAGAGGCGATGTTGTTAGTGCATAAATGATCTTTGGGATGTAATTTTGGGGAAAGTGTGTCATACGAAAGGTAAGTAATTGAAGTTTTATTTGGGGTCTTCTAGGGACAAGTACAGAGTCACCTGAAAACAATGTTTCAAGAGGAGGAAGATGTTACACGTTCGCTAGTTTGTCAATATTTTCATTAGGGCAAGAAAGTAATTACTTCTGCTGTAAAACTCACTTTCCCTCCCAGATGAGTACAAAGGTATGGGAAAAGAAGCAATTTTAATTATGGTGACTCTGACTTTGCCCACATTGTAACAATTGTTATTTAACTCTCTGGTTGCCAGTTTTCTTTTCTTTTTTTTTTTTTTTTTCCAACTCTACACTGCATAGCCCTTTTCTACAGAGGACATCTTGTTAATGTGGGGACTTCTAGGACTTCTGAGATAATGAGCCTTGGAAAGGAGATAAAGAGGCAGAAAATGTTTCTTTGCTACCATTTGTTTTAGAGAAATTGATACTTCTCCAAAATTAGCATGGTATGAGAACGCCAATCCAAAAAAAAAATCAGAAAGCAGAAAATGTCTTTCCTTCTTTAATTACCTCTACTTTTGACTTGTGTAGGCTCCCTTGAGTTATGAATGAAAACAGGAAAGGGGCAGACTTGGAAACCTTCAATGATGGGTGATTGAGGGTGTATGTAAGGCCAATAGGATCTTTCTAGCAGAGAGAAAAACATGGGATTAGGAAATAGACCGGGGTGGTGCCTGTGGCTCAAGGAGTAGGGCGCCAGCCCCATATACCAGAGGTTGCAGGTTCAAACCTGGCCCTGGCCAAAAACTGCAAAAAATAAATAAATAAATAAATAAAAATAGACCCTTAGAGGACTGAAGTTAAAGAAGATCCAATACCAGATGGTGGTACAAAAACCCATCAAAATGCCTATGGATAGTCAGTGCCATCATGATTGTATGTCTTCATCCAGAAGGCTAACCTACATGTAATTAACCAGGTAGACAAACATTTACTGAGATTTACTTAGCAAAACAACAAAATCACCAGGACGCCACCTGATTTGTTACCCTGTATTTATCTATTATCATAATCCAAAACTACCAAATCACTTATCCCATTGGTCAGCTGAGTAGTCCATATAATTCAAATATTTATCAAGTGTTTCCTCAGTGCAAGTGCATTTCTCCACCATGGAGAATGTGAAAGTGAATAAGACTTTAATTCTTCTTCTAGTTGCTTAAAATGTATGGATACTCCTACCTGATCAGAACTTCAAAATACTATTCTCGTGGTAGGAATACCTCTCACTACATAACAGAAGTAGTTCTGAAGAGTTGGCATCTAAGTATTCACAAATAGAATTATATATTGAAGGTTCTGGGAAAGTTATTGCTGTGAGTACAAACCTCCTTGTGTAAGTCAGACAATAATAGGAAGGGCAAAGAAAAGGAAGGAAAAGAAAAGAAAAAAACTTTCGTTAGTTTTAGTAGTTGATGTTATTTGCAACTTTTGAATTTTAGAGTTATTTCAAAGAGGGAACATCTGTTACCATGTAGTAAAATATCATTTTTTAAACAAACAGCATAATATGTCCAACCTTTTTACCAAAAATGTGTAACATAAACATCATCTTTTCACAAATGGCAAGAAAAATGCTTCCTTACAGTGCTTCCCATGGAGACACCTTGCCTTTCATAGAAAAGATAATTTGTAATGTGTGGCGTTGTAAAGAAAATTTCCACTACTTTGCCCATGTGAAGAAAAAGTCTTTTGTTCACCATATTGGACAATACTTTCATCCTGTACCATTAAAAAGATAAAGGCACCAGAATGCTTGTACATTCTTATCTTAAGAAAGCATATTTGTTTAAAAAAATAATGTTTTTAATAAAATGAATATGGAAACATTAAAAATGTAATTTAAGTGACCTCTCTTTGCAGGAATCTAATGTATTTCTTTGACATAGTGATAATTTATACAGCTATAGGGTTTTAAAAAAGACATAAAGAACAAGCTAACTTTTGCTGGTTGCATTTGAGATATCTAGGGTATAAATGTAGTATACAGATAGGACGGCTCACCTGAAAGTTTTAATGAGAAAACAAAAAAATTAGAATGCTTTCTTTTCATTTATTCTGATGGGCTGTGAAGGTCAAAGACAGATCAACCCACAGAGGCCAGTAAAGTCAGGAGTAATTTAATTAGGGTTGTCTAGATCTGAAATATCATCTAATCCACTTATTGCTAGTGGGGAAATATGCGTATCTATATTTGTACAAAGAAATTATGTACTTTTATAACCTGCGAAGAATAATACTACAAACCCCATGGAGAAGACAGCCCAATAGAAAAAATCAAACTGGCAGTATTTAATGTCACAATGTCAAGCTCAATATTTCTTCAAAGAACAGTGGCGTTTTTTCTTCCTATATGAAAACTATGTGTCCTAAAAACCAGGAAGGGTCAGTGAAGAAGTGTTTGCGCACATTTCCTTGCCACCTAGAGAAAGCCGACTTGTCACATGAACACTGGTGATTTTGCGTGGTCTTCGGGGGCCTCCCAGCAACTTACATTTTAGTGACATGTTGCTTGCTGGCGTCACAGCCCCTCCATGGAGGAGAGAGGCCGATGTGATTTATCATCACCAATCACTCTCCAGGGGTGAGTTCCAGAGATGGAATTTTCAGAACAAATAAAATTTACAAGCTGAGAGGCTAAATGCAGAACTTGGGGTTTCCAAAAAGCTTGTAGGATGTGCGGAGAATAATCACGTGAAACAAAGCTTTCCTTGGCCAATCCTGTAGGATCAGAGATAAGAGGCCGCCTTAAGGGATGGTGTAATTCACCTGAGCATCCTGAGACATTATGCAAATGTAGTGGGCAAAATGCACCTGCCTTGTCCCTGTATTTGAGATTCCTGAAGGCTGCAGCTAACAGGGCAGTGGAAGTCCATACATGGATTTTCTTCCCCTTAGTCTTTGTAGACGCCAAATCCACAGAGAAGCTGATAAGAGAAATTATAATTAACAATTAATAAATAAGGCTCCTTAGCCAGGGAAGTCTCTTATTCCCAAAGGCTTCTAGATGCATTTAGTGACTAATTGCAGAAGCAGTTCTGTCACCTGTGACCTTGCATTGAGACCTCTCATTATAAAAAAACCTTCATGAAGTTAGTCAATTCATTCCAGGAAAATGGAGGTTATGTAAAATCTCACTTCTGCCTGCAAGAGTTTTCAAAGTGCAGGTATCTGTTGCCTAGAGTTTAGCTCGAATGAGATTTAAGCTTTTTATTAAATGATCCCCATTTCATCCTGTTACCTTGCATAAATCCTGCAGACCTCTAAGAGAACATAACGTGAGTTTTGCTTTTTTTTTTTTTTTTTTTTTTATCCAGGCATGCATGCAGCCGAAGGAGAAGAGGACATGGGAGAATGGGAGAAGATTTGAATTTATTGCACAACGGCCTTCTGAATGGATCTCATCATGGGGAGAGAATTTTCATCCCTAATCGGCTCGTAGGGTGGTCTAACATCTTTAGATCTGCATTTGTTTTGCAGTCCTGAGACCTAAAAGGCTAAGTTTTGTAAACTTTGAAACTTCACAAAGGTTAAAAACTTTTTTTTTTTCTAAATAAACCAAGGAGACAGCATTTATGTGGCAACAAAGAAACAAAGCTGTTAAGCGATTCCAATGATTGGCTTCAAATGGAGGGACCAGAGCTGAATGCGACTTGGGTGTTTCATATTGAATTCCAAATTGCCATATGGGTTCAGACGAAAGTTAAAGTCAATGAATTGGCTACTTTTCAAACCAGATACATGACAATTTGGTAGGAACAGGGGTGGGTTTAAAAAATATACTTAATTAAAGATCACCACATGTTTTCCAAAGCTTTTCTGTATTTGGGATTGGCAAGCTCATGATGTGTCCACACTAATGGCCATGGACAGAAAGAAAAATGGCTCGCTTCTCATGTTTTTATAGCACTATTTATAGACTTCAACTCTAGTGCTTATAATTTCATGGTGAAATGATCTTGAGATTGGGCTGCACATGGACGTGGTTTTGAATCCCAGACCACTCCTTACTGTGGCACTCAGTCAACTTGTTTAATATCTAAATTTGCTCAGCATTTTAGTTGTCTGTTATCACATACCGAACCACACCCAAACGTAGAGATAAAACAATAGCCATTTTATTGTATTCATGGATTCTGAAGATCAGGAATTTAGTCAGGCCGTAGATAAGATTGTCTGTCTCTGCTTCACAATATCTGGGTGACTCGGCCTCAGAAAGACAGAATCGACAATCGGCTGGAACCCCTTGGAAGTTTTACCTCCCAGGTGTCAGGCACTTGGGTTGGGATGAATCCAATCAAAGACAGGCTCAGCTGCGCTGTCCCCCAGGGCTCCTAGATGCTTCCTGTGTGACACAGGTGAAGGCCTGAGAGACAGCAAAATGAACCACAAGTTGTCTCTTTAAAATCCCTCCCACTGTGTTGGGGAACTACACCTTGCATTCCTGTCTGGGACCAGCAATCAGATGGGCAGAGGGGTGTTCTTTGTTCTTTATGCCACAGGAGACAGCTCAACAGAATTGTCGCCAGCAGAAGTGATGAGATTATCTTCACTGGAAATGCTATCGTTAAACAGCAATAGCGCAAAGCTAAAAACTCCCTTTAAAAGCTCTCTGTGTCTGCCTCTACAGAGGATGATGGTACGTAAAGAGGAGAGTCTGACTCTTCTCATTTGCCAGCAAATTAATAAACGTCTCTTTCCCTTTCCTCAAATCTCCCGTCCTTATTCTTCATTCGGCCACTTGGGCAGGTGCTGATCGTACCTAATACCTGGGCTTCCTCACGACATGGCAGCCTCAGCATATTAAACCATTTATGTGCTTGTTCAAGGCTCCACAAGCAAATGACTCAGTGGCCTGGGTAGACAATACCTTGAACACGCTTTGGAAGTAACATAATGACTCTACTGGTTAAAGCAGTCACAAGCTTGCCTAGATTTAAGGGAAAACGTGTAGATCCTGAGTCTGGAAGGAAACCTGGTGCTTTAGAAGAGAATTATGTAAAGAATTTATGATCAGGTTTCAAAACCATCTGTATGCCCACCTCTTAGGGACACTGTAAGGATTAAATAAGAAAAAATATATAAGGCACTATTGCAGTACCAGGAAACATGAGACACACACTTAGCTAAACATATATTGATTTGTCGTCAGTTACAGGCCTGAGATTATAAAAGTAATGTACTTTTTGGAATCCTGTAGGAGGCAATAATCCCTAAGGTAGTTTATTAAGGGATCTCATTGATGCCTCAAAACACTTAAAGAAGGTGCTTTGGAATGGCTGACAAATTATAATTTGGACACTGATGTCGATAAACATGCCAAAGCAATGCTTTAAATTCATAAATATGTAACTGCGTAGTTCTCCTCTAAAACACTGGGCTCCCTTTTTGTCCCTTATCAGCGTCACTTACTGAGAGTCTTCGGAACACAACTTTTCCTTAAGTTTTTTTCTTTCTTTCTTTTTTCTTTTGTTAAACCCACCCTGCCTGGAATTGCGCAGACCAGCAAAAGGAGAGGTTAGACTGGAGAACGTCGCTGGCCAAAATGAGTTTGCACAGCTGTGAGCCATAAAGTGCAGCAGCCATGGCAACCCTCTCCGGTGTCCCGATAACACATCTGAAATGAGGTTATTAGAATTATTAATTCACATTAGTGGCTATTAAAATTACTACCTGCAGACCCGCAGCCCCTTTTTTGTGTGTGTGTCAGAAGAAGGTCTTGTTTTCAAAGCGATCTGGAGACTAAAATAGATGCAATCTATAGTCTGCGAGGCTGAGGGGAAGGCCAGCAGATAATAAAGCTCGAGATGGGGACGGCCGCCCTGTGAGGCCGGGGCAAGCAGATGTAATGCTTTGTTCTTCCAATGATGGCCAAAGACCAGCTGACGCGCTCCGATGGCGGGAATAACTGGATGCTCCCGAATCCCCTGGAAGGTATTCACTTAAAATCCAACCCAGCGCTGGCTGCTTCGTGAAATTCTGAGTAGCTTCGAAAATATTCTACCTTTGTGAGGCATAAACAAAATCAGAAGAAATCAGCTGAAAATGCGAGCCATTTGTAAGGAGGATCTGGGGCGTCTCAGAGAGCCCACCAGAGACTTGGCTCACTCCTTTCCATCCCCCCATTAACTCAACTCCAAAAGCAGATGCCTGCTGTTTTAAGCAAAAGAAGAAACCCCATTACAGAGAGGCCACGGTAGGAATTAATCAGAGGAAGCCAAACTGCGGCTAAGAAAGAACATTTTATTTATGGAAATGAGCAGGAAAAGGCACAGACACATGCAAGTGAAAGAAAGCCCGCAGGTACAAGTCACGGCAGCCTTGAGATCGGAGCTGCCCCACGGCCTCCCTCCAGCTCTCTGAATGGACAGTGAGCAGGGGAGCAGCCTCCTTGGGGCAGAAGTCCCCCCAGTCAGCTGGAGGCAGGCGAGCAGCTGGTCGGTCCGACACAGAGTCAAAGAAACCAGGAGACAGCCACAGGAGAACTGGGGCCCGTGCTGAACTTTATTCAACTGAGAAACAGGAGGGCAGCCCACTTCTGCCTTTCTGGGCCATCTCCTCTGAGTTCTTCCCCATTCCAAGGCAGCCTCCTGTTGTCCCACGCTGGTCACAAGCCAGCGATCACAGCCTTCCTGCACTCAGCCAAAAGAGAGGAATGTTTTGTAACCTCTGAACAAAGCTCCAGTGTCAGTTTCAAGGGCTCCAGCCAGCCCAGTCCTGAGAGCAGAGGAAGCAGGTGAGGTAGAGGCTGAGGAAGGGAGAACCCGGGCTTGGTATGTGATGGCCAGCTCCGGTGACCACACTCCCAAGCAGAACATCTAACACACACCCCACAGAGTGAAGGCAGAAGAGCAGCCTGCAGGATGGGGCCTGAGAAGTTGAGCGGAAGCAGGACAGCTGACCTCAGCTGACCTCGTCCCCGGGGCTCACGTTTTTTTTCTCCTCCCTATGATCATCTAGTCTGTCTCTGGAGACTTAGGGGGAGGCAGTCACACACAGACAATACGTGTTGTGATATTGGTAGAGTAAAGGTGACTTTGATAATACCACATTTTCCTTAGCTATTTCGTGAAAGTAAAAATCACCTTTATGTTGTATAAACATTTTGCATTGTTAGAGGGAAGACTACTTTGATGTTGCTTTTCTAGGTCTGTTTTCCTGTTATTTCCCTTATAAAAATTATTAGAATTATAACTGAGGCAGAACAGGCTTTGAGAGACTAGTCTCACTGTTTGCCAGCAATGTTGGCCTTCTGAGAAAGTTTGGTGGACCTATCCCCATCTCTGCATCTGGCTGACAGTGACAGGAGGCCAGACCCTCTTTGTCCAGTAACAGCAGGACTTGGGTGCTGTTTTAGAGCAGTGTGAGTCATAGAGTCCAGGAGTCAGAAAGGCTGAGATTGCTGGGACATTCCTATGGTTTGTGGGATGACTTGATCATATATTAGAAACTCAGTGCGGCCTAGAAAACCAGAAGGTATGTCTGCCCAAAGAGGTAACACAGAGATCTTCCAGAATAGAAACTGGGCATACACATGAGCTGCAAAGAATCATTAACACCCACCTGAAGAAAAGAGGTCTGGTGCAATTTCCTGGTGGTAGACTCTAGATCTTTCCTCTCTGTACAGTATGTACACACATAATTCTACTATATTTATAATTCCACTATACCAAGTATCTGCAAGTATCTATTGGGCACTTTTTTTTTTGTCCCAGACTTTGCTACCTAGGATGGAACAAAAGAAAATTTTAAATAAATTGCCATTTTTCTTTTTTAGTACTTTGAAATTACAATGCCTGAAAATTCTTGCCTACTAGCCAAAATGCCACACCTCTCATGGAACTACATTAAGGAGGAATGTTTAGGGGATTAGCTGCTCAAATATTTGGGCATTAAGCTGCCTCAATCCTTCACTTGGCTTAATTTTCAAAACTATTGGTTTCTCTTAATGACTTAAAATTAATGATTTAAAATAATGCAGAAGCCTGAAAATAGAAAATGAACACAATTTAAGAAATTACCCCCTGCAGGGAACCTCCTCAAATCTTTTTTTTTTTTTTTTTTTTTTTTTGAGACAGAGCCTCAAGCTCTCACCCTGGGTAGAGTGCTGTGGCATCACAGCTCACAGCAACCTCCAATTCTTGGACTCAAGCGAGTCTCTTGCCTCCACCTCCCAACTAGCTGGGACTACAGGCGCCCGTCACTATGCCCAGCCATTTTTTGATTGCAGCTGTCATTGTTGTTTGGCAG
>CAUYON010108798.1:0-15484 GCA_963573935.1 Arctocebus calabarensis
GTCCCAGCTACTAGGGAGGCTGAGGCAAGAGAATCGCTTAAGCCCAAGAGCTGGAGGTTGCTGTGAGCAGTGTGACGCCACGGCACTCTACCCGGGGCGATAAAGTGAGACTCTGTCTCTACAAAAAAAAAAAAAAAAAAATCACACTAACTCCATACATGTGGTCAGGAAATGCCTTAACATTTTGTGATTTCATCTCAAAATATTCTTATCTGTAACTGCTCCCCCAAATCCTAGAAGAAAGAGAAAGAAAGAGAGAGAGAGAGAGAGAAGGGAGGGAGGGAGGGAGGGAGGGAGGGAGGGAGGTAGGGAAGGAAAGAAGGAAGGAAGGAAGGAAGGAAGGAAGGAAGGAAGGAAGGAAGGAAGGAAGGAAACCTGAAAACACTTTCAAGATTAAAAACAAATAAATGTTTAAAAGGCTGGATCTATGGAGCAAACTTGCCTCTAGCACCAAGGCTGCATGACCGTCTATCACCTCTAAACTCCTGGTCCAGAACTATATACTTCTGCTTTTCACTGAGGCCATCTTCCCTTTGACCTTCCTGTGTCTTTCCTGGGCCCTGCCCTTCCTGCTCTACCTGCACGCTGCCCCCCTCCCACCCCAAACGCTGGTCTCCCCTCCTCACTGCCAGAGCTGCCCTCCCAGCTCCCAGCATGGTCGGCCCGACTGTGTCGTGACTCTGAGTCTCTTCCCTGTTGTCCCACAGCCGTCCCACGGCCATCCGCCGCTGGCCCCAGCACTGCACACCACCTGCTGTGCCCGCCCTGGGTCCTCACTCACTTGCTGGTCCCACCTGGGAGCCCAGGATGACAGCTGTCACCTTGGCCCCGCCCCAGCGCCCGCCCAGCTGCTCCCCCAGCTGCTTCCACCTGCTGCACTCGGAGCGGAGGGACAGTGTGACTGTCTTTGCCTCCATTCTGCTTCTGCTGCAGTAAGTCTTACCCATCATTAGACTGCAAGTTTCCTGAAGGCTGAAGATACAGCCCCTCCGCTGTGCCTCTTATCATTCCAGACATTTGCAATGCATCCTTACCTGTTGGAAACATCGTGAGTGCTTCTGAGATCACCTTTTAAAGGCAGGAGGGAAGCACAAGCGGGGTAGTTTGAAGAATGAATCCTTATTCTCATCCTACTGAGTCTTGCTGTCGCCAAGTCCTTGGACTATGAAAACAGGAACAATTATGGTGTAAATGGACTTTGAAAATAGCAATAATTAGGTAATTAAAAATGTACTTCAGTTTCATTATAGTGTCCATAAAATTCCTCCATCGAAAAACAAACTATTTTAACATATTTTACTTAATATAATTCATGTAATTGTGATTTTTATGTCCTACCTAGTTATGCAATTAAGTAGTACATGGCTATTTCTTACAATTAAACATTGCTAAAATCTGCCGCCAGTTCGGAACGCAGAGTATGATATATTTAACAACTTTTTATGCTAAACAGTAGACACAGTTAACATTGTATTCGTTTAATTCCATTTTAATTAGCTGAATAATATTTTTAAATGTGAATTTAGGCCTAACTAGAATAGCATTACTTAAGATTGTTTTCTTTCAAATTATGTATCTGTAACTTGTTGATGTTTCTCCCAGAAGAAAATGGTCCAGGCGTGGGGTGTCCGAGTGAAGGAGATAGCCTTGTAGCTTTTTAATTTTTTTTTATTTTTATTTTTTTCGGCTTTTGGCCAGGGCTGGATTTGAACCCGCCACCTCTGGCATATGGGGCCAGTGCCCTACCCCTTTGAGCCACAGGTGCCTCCTAGCCTTGTAGCTTTTTCAGCGCTGATCAAAGCTTCTCACTTGCTGGTTAGATCTATTCTCATGATATTGTGAGCCAGCAAAGCCTCCCCACGTTCCTTCTTGAAGCATTAACCCTCGGAAGCTCAGGGATGTGTCCAGTCTTGATGGTGTGAGGTCAGGCAGGGGGTTGGATACAAGCAGGTGGATGATGCATGCTATTTCATACCTGCTTGAGCCAGGCTGGCCTGAGTCGTCAGGCTGAACTGTCCCATGAACACAGCTAATCAAGACCTTACTCGGGCCAAACCTTGCAGGTGAGTTGCCTTGAGATGGAGACTACTCAGTATCCCTATCCCGGGGACTTTCTTTTTTTCTGTAGAGACAGAGTCTCACTTTATTGCCCTTGGAAGAGTGCCGTGGCATCACACAACTCACAGCAACCTCCAACTCTTGGGCTTAGGCGATTGTCTTGCCTCAGCCTCCCGAGTAGCTGGGACTACAGGCACCCACCACAATGCCCGGCTATTTTTCTGTTTTTTGCAGTTCAGCCGAGGCTGGGTTTGAACCCACCACCTTCGGTGTATGGAGCCGGCACCCTACTCATTGAGCCACAGGCACTGCCGCCTCCCCCCCCCCGGGGACTTTCTGATAAGGACTGACAGATGTGGTCATAATGATTGGGTTGTTTGGGAAACAGCCTGATTAGGACCCTAGGGAGGGGTTTCCCAAGAAAGAACAGATGACACATGTCAAGAAGACCCCCAAGGAGTGAGCCGAGGTTTGGTCTCTAACAGAGGGTCTCTAAGTCCTGACCTACATAGAAACCTCGGTCTCTAACAGAGGGTCTCTAAGGCCTGACCTACATAGAAACCTTGGTCTCTAACAGAGGGTCTCTAAGGTCTGACCTACAAAGAAACCACAAAGTGGAGATACGGTCTTCAGGGCACACACATAGTCAAAGTAACACTGTCCCTGAGTGGCCTCCCTCATTAACATAGTAAAAATCACACCTGCCAGCGCCATAACAGCTAACGAATACCACGGCAGCCCGTGGAAATTGCCTTACGAGCAGAGAAAAGGGGAGGGTTCCTAATTCTAGGAATTCTCCATCCTTTTCCAAGAAAAACAATGAATATTCCATCCCTATATAAAATTAGGGAGTCAGCATAAAAGGAGCAATCTTGTCAGCCTCAGTGGTGTCTCCTCGCTGGCGGGGGCTGACCGTTCCTCCTCTGGAACGTGCTCGCCTCCAGGCCTTAAGGCGGTGGCGCTTTGCCAGCTTGTGCCTGGTGGCACCTGCTCGCTCTGCTCCTTCATTCTGACGACTCGATACCAGGAACATTCTGCAGTGCTGGGAACCAGGAACCAGGGAACATGGGAACCTGGCGTCCTGGTTTCTCAACCTAACACCAGGGCTCATGAAACAGCCTGGAACCCGAGGCAGAGAGGAAAGGAGAGGGTCCGAGACTTTGTTTCTCCACCAACAGCTTCCGCTTTGGGGAGAGGCAGCCTGGATTTTTCAAACACGCTGCCTCCGACGCTGGCTTTTGGCACAGACCCCGAGCTCGGGCAGCTGCAGGGGCGAGTCCGGGCTGGCCGGGGCTCATCGGGGCCAGCCCTTCTCCTGCTGGACTTCTGACTTTCCTCTCCACCTAACCACACAGGTGCTCGGTTAGCCTAGGAAGAGAGGCCCATCTCTCTGGCGTCAGGGAGAGATTCCCTAAGGCATTGAGCTGAGTTCCCAGGGGTGAGCAGGGGTTGACTAGGTGAAGAGAGGGAACATTTTGATTTCAAGAGGAAAAAGCATGTGCCACAGCCCTTGGAGCACACCTCACTGGTAGCATTCTATGAAGGATTCCCCTCCTTCCTTTCCCGAGGCTCCTTCTAACCCAGTGTTAATGGCTACAGGCCGACTACTGCTCATGGTCCTCAGACCCCCCCACCCCTGCTTCCACGTTCCCTGTTATTTCCCTGGCTCACAGCATCCCTGCAATTTCCCTGTCTCCTCCCACTCTGGTCTCCATCCCTCCTCCTGCCCATGTGCTGAGTGCTGACTCTTAAATCAGGTGTCCCCAAATGATTTGTGTCTCCTGCTCCCTGCTTCGGGATCAAGCCGCCTTCTCCTCCACCCCTTTAGCCCGGCCAGGCAGAATTTGCTTCCATACAGGCCACGTCCTTGGTGTGACCTTCCCGCCCTCTCTTCCAGGACAGGAATTCCCCACTGGTCATTCCACACACTTGGGCTAAGACCCTGCCACAGAGAAGGGGTCTGGGGTCAGCCGGCTCTTGCTCATCGTCATCGAATCGGAATAACCTCTGCTGTCCCCAGGGAGCATCGCTGGCCATCGCAACTGCTGACTAATGCCATCCCCGCCCCGTCTGCTTTTGAATTAGCCTGTATGTGCAAAGGCTCCGCTCCCATCTCACCCGTCTCCCACGACACCTTCCTGGCGCTGCCTCAGACCCTCGGGCTTACATAAGATAAGGCAGGAGGAAGGCTTAATACCCAGCACAAAAATAATCAGAGGACTGATCATCACTGCACCTCCTCAGACTCTGCCGCGGTCCTTAGCACATCACATTAGTCATCTAATTTAGTGCAGTACCGTGCATAAGGCACATTAAGCGTCCCCAGTTAGCGTGGGTTATGAGACTGGTCTGAGTCTCTCAGCAACTACCTGGGAGAAACCGAATTCAAACTCAGAGGCTCTGACTTCTGGGTCTGTGTCCCTAACCTCCACTCTGCCCTTCTTCACCCAGGGACTAGTCAGCACCCAGTAACTATTGGTCACTGCACTGAGCCTCGGGGGAAAATCATCTTTTCTTTGTTCCTGGCACTTTTGAAATCTGGGTTTCCTAACTCAATGCTTGGTTTAGAGTATTGGGTTGTTTTCGGCTAGTTTCAACACCTGGGTGGGCATAGCTGCCTTTCCACGTGAAGTCACTTCACTCTCTGCCTTTGGGCAGTTGAGTATATTTTAAACCTGCCAGGAAATCTATCATTGGCCTTGAACTTGGTGTCTGGCAAGCCGGAAATTGGATGGTCGTTGAGGCCCCGGCATTCTGCTCACCACGTTCTGGCTATCATGATTTCTGCTGCCCGGCTGCCTTCAGCCTCAGCTTCACCTGATTGTAACCCCCGGCCCTCCTAAAATCCCCAGCGTGACTTGGGCCCCCTGCATCGCATTGTGGCTGGTACTCTGATGTGACTTGGAAGTGAGGGCCTCACGCTGGAGTGCACGTTGTCACACACCTCTGGAGGGGGGACTGCGTGGTCACGAGTCAGGACTGAGCACTGGCCAAGCCGCCTTTTGTAGCAGGTGACGCCTTCACTGCCCCTGCCTGGGAGCAGCGGCCCATGCTCGACACCACACAAGGGCTGCTTCCTTTGTGCCAGGCCTTGTGCTGTGAATCTTTCGGTGCTATTTCCAAAGCCTGCACCAACCAACACGGCCGGTTCCGTAGTATCACCCTCGCCCTACGGAAGAGGAAAGGAGGGTTCGAGTGCAGAGTGGACACGTGTTGTTCTTGTTTCATCTCGTACTAGCAGCTTGATTAGTGACTCCACAGGTAGTCATTCCTTGTCCTAGGATTACACGTTCAGACCCAGGAGCCCGTGTGGGGTCGTGCACAGGGCCGTCCATGGCTTGGGTTGGCATCAAGACAGATGTAGATTGCCCCATATTCTGCAGTACTCGACGGGCCTGGGTGCTTTGTCCACACACTGCCCCAGTAGCATTCAAACTGCCCTTCATCCCCCTTCACTAAACTGCAGCAGAAACAAATGCCAAGTGTTTGAAGCCACGAGAAGAATTTCCCGAGAAATTCCTCTGTCCAGTGGTCTTCACTACGGGATTCCCAAAGGTAGGACTTCCCTTAGCCAACTGGAGTCCCCTCTGGGGATCTGCATGTTAGGAGGAAGGCGCAGGTCAGAATGAGTGGAACTGGTGTATCCCTGAAGGGAACAGCACTGGTTTCAGAGCCTAGAGCCCTGGGGGTGCCCAGGCCTCCTCCCTTCCAGCACCCCTTTTCCAGCCTTTGCTTCCATTCGCTAAACTGACCACGTCCTCCTCATGTTAACCAGAGTCTATATCAATTGCTCGAAATCCAAGCGCCCCGTGTATTGGAGGGGTGTCCGTTCATTCACCCACGTAGTGAAGAGTTCCTAAGTGCACTCTGTGTGAGGGTGCGGCTGTCAGAAGGACGGAGAAGGTGTCTGCTGTGAGCCAAGGTTCATTCATTACACTCAGGATTAAACTTTTAGACCAAGGAACCAGTCCTGAGTCATGCACAGGGTCCTTCCTGGCTTAGGCTGGCATCAACACAGATTGTCCCTTATTCTGCAACATTTAATAAGTCTGGGGGCTTTGTTCAAGTGATATTATACAAATCAGTTTTATTCTGCAAGTCTCAGTTTTCCCTTATATAAATCCAGAAATTGGTGACGTCGAAGGCCCCTCTGCTCTGATATTTTCTAAACATTGTCTTCAAGCCCCCAAGATGAAGCTACTCCTCTCTGTGATTTGAAGGTTCTGAAAGAGTTAAACTTTGCAACATTGATAAAAACGCGTGTACTTTAATTTCTAATAAAAAAATCAAGCAGGTATGAATAGCAATAAAATTGCTCAAAAATTGTTCAAATTGAAGGGAAACAATTGGAAATGGATTTGGAAATATAATGTTTAGCTAAGCAAGCTATAATGTTCTGTTATTTTAATCAGCATTGTAAAGTGATTTAAACGATGCAGGAAGAGACTTTTATACTTTAATACATAATCACTTTTTTTTCAATGCATTCATCAAAAGGTATTTCATGTTAATGATTCCGTGGCTGACGACACCAGGAATAATGGTCTCTTTTCTCTCTCTCGGTCTGTGTTTGGGGCTTTTAGATTTGACTTTTTTTTCTGCTCTTCCCTACTTATCTTAAAGGAAACGTCCTGTAATTCTGAAAGAAAATGAGTGTGGGATGATGTTTCGAGGATTAAAATAATTGTTAAAAAGAAAATCCAATCTCCCCACTACTGTTTCTTCTATAACACCAGAAAGTTGGAACAGATCATAGGGGTTACCTGAAAAATTCCCTATCCTTCAGGCCTTTGGAATTACAAAAAAAAGATGAACGTGACTCTCTGCTCCAAAGAGAGATGGATTCTCTCACTCCAGGGCCATTTTGTGTGTGTTAAATAAATGCTTATTGAAAATTGGCAATTTTGCATGAATTAAATGCCAAAGATCTTTTCTTATTTCTGAGTTGATGTTTACCGTTATTAAATGGCTCTATCAGAATTTTTTTTTTTTTAAGGAAGATAACCTGGAAATTTCTTGATATAGTTTAAATATTCATCATGTTCTCTTACCCTCCCCAACAGAAAAGAATATAGAAAAGCTGACAGACATGTTGCTGTTCCCAGAATGATGTTGGGAACCCCAAAGATTATGAGGGTCAGGCTTTACCCTTGCAAGAATCCTCTTTCCTCCCCACATAAAACATGCCTTTGGCGTCTCTTGCCCTCTTTCTGCCCATGTTGGTATCTGGTATTTTTTGTTTGTTTGCTTTTTTTTTTTAATTTTGCAGTTTTTGGCTAGGACCAGTTTAAACCCGCCACCTCCGGCGTATGGGTCAGTGCCCTATACTCCTATGGGCGCTGCCCTGCTTGTTTGTTTTTGAGACAGAGTCCCACTCTGTTGCCCTGGAATTGAGTGCCGTGACGTCATTGTAGCTCACAATAGCCTCAAACTCTTGGGCTTGACCTATCTCTTGCCCCAGCCTCCTGAGTAGCTGTGACTACAGGCGCCCACCACCATGCTTGGCTAGTTTTCCTATTTTTAGTAGAGACAAGGTCTTGCTCTTGCTCAGGCTGGTCTTAAACTCCTGAGCTCAGGCAATCCACCTGCCTTGGCCTCCCAGAGTGCTGGGATTACAGGCATGAGCCACCACACTCAGCCTACAGTGTTAATTCTTTTAACCCTGGCATTTCTTTTTGGTTCTTTCTTAAAAGATCAATCTCTCCGTTTGCATTGTCCATCTTTTCCTGCCTGCTGTCCACCTGTCTACTTTATACATGAGGGCCCTTCACATAATCATAGTTGTTTAAAATTCCTCACCTGATAATTCACTATTTCTGTGATAATCTGAGTGTGAATTGATGTTTGCTCTATCAAGCACTTTTTTGGCCTTCATTTTATTTATTTTTTGTTTTGCCTTTTAGTGTGTATATGTATATATTGCCCTTCAGTATGTCATTTTTTTCTTGATAGCTGGACGCTATGTTCTGGCTGAAAGGAAATAATATGCTATAAATAGACTTTTATTAAAGTGGTGGTAGGGTCCAGGGGAAGGGAAGTGCTTTCCAGCCTGGTGATTGGGTCTCAGTCTTTAATTTTTATTTATTTATTTTATTTTTGGTCCCTGTCTTTTAGTGGTCCCAGTCTTCAGCTTCTGGACTGTAAACTTACCAAGGGCTCCTCACTCTTCCCAGCTCCTTAGCTGGACAGGATGGCTTCAGGGATCTGGAGCTGGCGGTGTCCCTTCTTCCAGGCTAGGTAGACTTCTACAAAACCCTAGAGAAGGTCAGACTGTGGTTAAATAGCCCCTCCTCGGGGCAGGCCTTGTTAAGAAGACTAGAATACGCAGATATATTTCAAAATAGTTCCTTTCCCCTCTGTTTGCTGGAAGCGCAAAAGGATTTTTTCCCCCAATAATCACTGTGAGAACATGGTGAAGCTCTAGGAAGTAAATCTCAAATAATTATGGGGATCCCCAGTGACTCATCCCCCCTTAGGGTTCTTAACCCTCTCACGTTCCATATGGAGCCTTCAGCAAGTCATCAGTTATGGCTCAAGTCTCCCTACCCTGGCGCTGGTTTATGCGTCTTTGCTCCAGTAAGGTGTGATTCTCTTGTATCCTTCTCCCCAGTTTTGAAGGATGTGGTTTTCTCTGTGACCTTACTTCTCTCCTTTGGATCTAAGCAGACTTGTTCATTTTCTGTTTATCCAGCTTATGACTTATTAGGCTACAGCAGGCAACTTCCAAGTTCTTTGCATGCCAAACCAGAAACCATAACTATTTTTTTTCTAAAAAATTAAAAAAATAAATTCTACTTAATTCTTGCAGCGAATTCTTCTAAGCGAATCTTAAAACAATTTGGCCAATTTCCCAAGCAAACAAAAGAAACTAATAAAAAATACATATGATGACAGTCTCTGGTCTCCCTGCCAATGAAAATAATACATTTCTCCAATTATCCAAACCATAATCTATGTGATTATGTATTTTATAGATTTTAAGTCCTTTACAGAGACTCACTGTGTCCTGAAAAACCCTAAGAGATGAGGACTATTATTCCAAGAGTACCTAGGAAAGGAGTGATGTACATAAAGGTCAAGCTTCTTGCTCAGGCTCACACAGTTAACGGTGACAAGCAGGATTGTGACCCGGGTAGTCAGGTGCTAGACTATGTGTCTACACAACATAATACATGGGCATACTTAAAACATGGCTGGCACTTTATAAGTACTACTGGCTAAGGCGCTCAAGGCTTGGGAGAGATGACCCATGCAGTGCTGACCTAGGCACATGTCCACAGAAGACCTCCTGCCCCAAGGGAGATATGAGGGGTGGGGATGATGTGCTTAGATATTTGTGGTCCTTAACACAGACTGCTTCCTGCCAAAGACTGCTGGACAGACATGTTGCAAAGGCGCCATGTGCCACTTAGGCATCTCACTTTATCCTGTTCTTTCTTCTACTTGTCATCAAAAAACTGTCATCTTAAAAACTGTCACGTCAACCTATTCAATCCAATTGAAGAAAGTGTACCAATCACATGTGCCCCAGGGACATATTTCATAATTTTCACTGCAGTGTTTTCCATGTCAACAAAGAATTGACTTGGCATTTACTGATAGGTCACAAGTAGAAGGTGAGTTATATGGATGGTGGAATATTATACCATAATGCAAAGGAACGAAACTGGCCCCCAACATTATATTGGTTGATAAGCACAAGAACTAGTTGGAGTTATGTAGTATAATACTAGTATGGCTTATGTCACAAAAAATGCTATATTTTGTCATGAATAAAATTTTTTATAAATAAATATAGTGAAAAACGATTATGAAAGGAATTTATTAACTATAAAATGATATGTACCAACATCCAGGTATGACTACAACAGAACAAAGGGTATTGGGCTTTCCTTCCCACAATCAACAATTACAAAATTGGTAATTTATGAAACATCTGTTTTCATTCATTGGAGGTAAGCTCTCCATTTACTCATTTTCTGTCTGGAGAGATGGAGTCCTTGATAAACACCACAGGCATTCAGTTGAGACCGCGCAAAGGCCATTTCCTAGGCGTTTTAAATTACTGTTCTTTTTCTAAATGTGCCATCCGCTTAATGTTCTCTTTTTTCCTTTTTTTCCATTTTTTTCTTTTGGTTTAATTGAGTATACTTAGTATTCATTTTATCTCCTCCATAGGCTTTTTACCTCTACTTTGGATTCTTATTTTAGAGTTGATCTAAGGATTACATTATGTATTCTCAACTTGTCACAGTCTATTTTGAATTACCATTATGCCACTTCATATATTAAATATAATTCAGAAACTTCCAATAGTATGCTTCTATTCACATCGCCTTTATGCTGTTGTTTCTATATATTTTACTTTTATAAGTTATCAACCCAATACATTCTTATCATTTTAAATGTAAAAACTCAGATGTCCTATTAAGAAGCTGTAAAAGGAGATAAATGCTTTTTAGATTGACTTTCTTTTCTTTCTTCATTCTTTCTTGAAGACTCAGTGTATATCTAGTGTTATTTACCTTCAACCCTAATTTGTTTTGGGACAAGTGGGAAGCTTGATGAAAATTTCATAGTTTGGTTTTATTTTCCAAGGATAATTTCAAGGGACGTAAGATTCTGGGTTGATTTATTTTTATTTCAGCGTATACAATACAACATCTCATTGTGCTATAGCTTACATCGTTTCTGATAAGAAATTATCAACACTTCTTTTTTATGTAAAAATATTTGTCTTTGGTTTTGGCTGTTTTTAAGATTGCTTTGCTTGGTAAATATTTTCAGCAGTTTAGCTATGATGTGTCTAGATATGTCTTTGTATTTATCCTGTTCATAATTTGTTGAGTTTTTTTGATTTCTATGTTGATATCATTTATCAAATTAAGACATTTTTCAGTAATTTTTTCCAAGAAAATTTTTCTGTCCCAATTTTTCTCCCTTTCTGACATCTTAGTTACACATGTGCTAAACCATCTGATGGAACTACTTAGGTCTCAGTGTCTGTCCTTTTTTGGTCTTTTTCTTCTTGGTGCTTCAGGTGGGAAAGTTTCTATGCACCTGTCTTAAAGTTCACTGACTTCTGTATTATACAATATGTTATTCATCCTGCCTGGTGAAATTTCATTTCTGATCTTTTTAATAGTTTTTAATTTCTTGGTGGAGATTCCTCATTTATTTACTCATTACATCCAAAGTATATTTATTTTTAGTCCTCAAACATTCAATAATTGCTTCTTGAAAGTCCTTATATCCTATGTTTTATAACAGTGTCATCTCAGGGTCTATTTCTATAGAAAAGTTTTTTTTTTTCTGAAGGTCAAATTTTCCTTCTTCTTTGCATATCTAGTAGCATTTTACTGTGTGCTAGATATTTCGAATGCTATGCTATAGTACATCTCAACTAAGTACATAGTTGAGAATGTATTGTGCTATCTTCACCTAAAGAGTATTGTGTTTTGTTGATAATATACTGGGAGATAAGTTTTATTATCATGTTAGGAATTGTTTTTAAGCTTTAGGCTGGGAGTGAAATTTTCCTTATTCTGAGATTGAAATATTTTAATCTGAACATGTGGCCTGTATGGGTCTCCATTGAATCTCTGGATTGTTTTGAGAAAGTTCTCAATCTTGTTATAGTTATAAGACCAAAACTCTTACAACTCCCAGTGCTCCATGTCCTACAGAATCTCCACTCAGTTCACATTCTCCATTATAGATTTCTTTTCCCCTTACGGTATCACAAAGTTACACCACATGTGTACACATCTTAATATTCTTCCAAAACTCCAGGGTACCTCTATGCATTTTGCTTGGCCTTTTCTTTGTAAAGTTCCTTTCTAGTTAATTTCCCATCTTTGAAATTCCATCCATTTGAACTGTTCCAAACTCTAATCCAATTAGAATGCATAGATTCTGAGACTCAGTAAAGGAGCAAAATGTTATTACAAGAAAAACACTTGAAATACAAAGAGACAAATAAAATAGAAGTGAAAGAATGGGAAAACTTGTTCCATGGTAAAAGTAAGTTTAGGAACTCTAACATATCTCTATGAATATCAGGCATAGAGTTTTTATGAAAAGGATGTTACCAGAGTTAACAAAGTCATTTTATGATAATTAAAGGGTCTTTAATTATCATTAAAAAATAATATGATAATTAAAGAGTCTTTAAGTAGCATAAAAAAAGAATAGCAATACTAAAGATATATCATGATAATGACATTTCCAAAAACAAAGAAAAAGCTTACAGAATTAAAAGGAGAGACAGGTAAACCCAAAATTTATCTATGTTATCTGTCTTTATTGGAGATTTTAATCCTTCTCTCTCAATAATTGATAGAGCACATAGATAAAATCAGAAATTTAAAGAAAACTATTAAGCAACATCAACCATTTGAAGGTTACAGAACATGATGCCTGATGTCTTCATAATAGGCATTCTTTTCTAGTGTGAATGGCGCATTCGCCAAGATAGAACTTAAGCTGGATCATAATACAAGTCTCCATCAGTTTAAAACATTAAAATCATAGAATTTCTCTCTCTCTGATTGCATGTAATTAAAGTTGGAAATAAGTAACTAAAAGAAAATATGGCAAGTCCTCACCTTTCTGGAAGGAGATGCTACTATTTATTTATTTATTTATTTTTAGGACAGAGTCTCACTCTGTCCACCTGGGTAGACTGCCTTGGCTTTGTGCAGCTCACAGCAACCTCAAACTCTTGCGTTCACGTGGTTCTCTTGCCTCAGCCTCCAAAGTAGCTGGGACTCTGGGCACCCACCACAATACTAAGCTATTGATAAATCCATCACTAGATTAACTAAAAGCAAAAGATAGAAAATATAAATTTCCAGTGTCTGTGATAAAACAAATAATTACTTGAGATCAACCAGACATTATAAAAGATAATATGAGAATAGCATGAACAATTGTATATTTTAAATTTAGTAACTTAAAGTTAAAAAATACATTAGAAGAAATAAATCACTAAAATTAACACAATTGAGTAGAAAAGCCAATTAGCTAGCTAGCTAGCTATATATGTTATACAAATTGAATTTATTATCAAAGCCTTCCTACCACAAGTACGCAAGTGTTAGATTACTGTTAAATTCTATTAAATTTCAATGAAGAAATAGTACCAATCTTACTAAAATTCTATCAGAAAACAGAGAAAAAAAGAATATATTGCAGATTTTTTAATGTGCCTAGCTTAATGCTAATGCAAAAACCAAAGAAGGACATTACAAGAAAGTTGTAGGCCAATATTTTTCTTGAACTTACATGCAAAATTTCTTAACAAAATATAAGTAAACAAAGATAATGGATCATGACTAAGTGGACTATTCATGGAATATAAGGTTGTTTAACGTGAAAAAATTAATCAGATGCATGGGGACAAATGGCAAACTAAAAGTAGCCCTTGAATGCTACTCTTAAGGAGAGGATTAAAAGTTGCAGATGACTGCCCACCTACAGATGAGCTTTCTTGGAAAGACCATTGGAAGTCACCAGAGGAGTGACAGGGGACATTCAGAGTGAAGAAGAAGGTGATGGAGGGATCTATTTTGCAAGATCAGAAGGTACCTGGGGGAGGCAGGCACATATGGTGAAGAGTGGGAGGAAAAAACACTGGGGTTCCACACTATCTCTGTGGGAACTGTGGCCTGAGCTGTGAAGGGGCCCAAAGATACCCACCAACAAGGAAAATACTCAAAAGTTCAATTTCACGAGGGAGGAGCCAAGATGGTGGTCTTTAGCCAGCTTTCTGCAGACACTCCCATCCAGAAGGAGAGTTAAAGGACAGAAACTTAGCGAGAAAGCCAACGGTTTGGAGCTGAGCCAAGAGACGAGGTCGAGGAACACACATCAACCCTGCTGGAGTGACCTGCGACCCCAAGGATACAAATAAAATGTACAGAGCACATCACCAAGCTGATGGGAGTCCCCTCCCCCAAGAGAACAGCTCACAGTATACCCCACACCTCCATACAAACAAGTGAGCAAAGTTCAGATGTCCTCCCACTCTACCCCACGGGAGAGACCCTCTAAAAACTGGACCTCCTTCCCCTACTAGGGTGCCGCTGCACTCTCCTGCCAGGCATAAAGCTGTATAAAACTGTATATACTATCTACCTGCAAGTTGGAACTCCCGGCACTCCCCTCCACTCTCACCCTGAGGTCTGGAGGTCTGTCCCCCACGGAGTCCAGATTCTTGGACACTTTCTCGAGGGGTATGGACAGGGCGTGGGCTGCCGCTGGTCTGTGCTATTCTTCCGGCTCGGGAGTGGTGAGAGGAGAGTAAGCCGAAAGGTGGCCGGCCAAGTGGAGAGGCGGTCCCCTGAGGCACCAAGCCCAGCACTGAGAAAGCTTTGCTAAATTTTGGCTACACCTGGCCCTCAGGGGATTACAGCTGAGACAAAGGGCTGAAGCTCACAGACTGAGTCTGGACTATTAGCAGCCCAGTGTCTCTTCCACAGGGCAGAAATTCTGCAAACTTGTTCTGTTCTATCAGCTTTTTCATCTACTTTACATCAATCAGGGACAGGGCTGGAACTGAGTGAATAGCCCCAGCCCCTATCAACTACCCAGGTTGTCAGGCCTCACCTCCCCCCCTGCCAACACCGACATAATTGGTGGACTGGCTGAGGAGCCACAGAGCCCCATGTGACCTAGGCAGGCCCAAACCTCTAGAGCATCTGCTCATTGGAGGGAACTGGACAACAGCCCTGCAGGGTTACCAGAGACTGGGTGTGATAGAGCGGCAAGGCGGGGAAAGAGGCATCAACCTTCCCAGGCTAATTTACTGGCTGGGGGGGGGGATCCTCCTGAGCTCACAGAATCCTGGAGCAAGTTATACTAAAGCTGCCAGCAGACTTCTGCTCTCTAGTCACCAGAGACTTCTCAACTCTTTGATTTGAGCTCAGAATCCAACACAGAGTAACCAATTCTCTAGGGTAAGACAGAGACCAGCTGAAAATAAGACAGAGCCACTTAACCCCACCACATCAAGAAGGCCCCCAGTTGCACAGGCAGTAGCAAAGCACGGGTTGGCAAAACTCTAGGGGGAAAGGTACAAACACCAGTCCCAGCTTACAGGCAAAGGAAGGACTGGTCAATCACTACTCCTAGAACTCCCAACCCAACTTATCCTTACCTACTCACCCAGCCAAACGGTGCAAAATAAATATAGAATCAGTGGAAAAGTCCTGGAAACATGAACAACCAGAGTAAATCAACCTCCCCCAAGGAACAATTTGGTGGACACAAATGACAATCCTTCGCATAAACAGATGTCTGAGATGTCGGAAATTGAATTCAAAATTTGGATTGCAAACAAGATCAATAAAATAGAGGAAAACTTGGAATTAGAAATTCTGGGAGCATTTCAAAAATTGTCTCAAGAAGTCAAGGAATTCAAAGA
>CAUYON010108800.1:0-25002 GCA_963573935.1 Arctocebus calabarensis
AAAAAAAAAAAAAAAATCCCTCCCAAAATGCTACAAAATACTAGCAGTCACCACTGCTTCCTGGTTTTTATCCACTATTTCTTTCTTTTATTCCTTGAATTATTTTACTCCCATGCCTCTACTCTCCTTTCTTTGCCTAACCCAGACTCCTCATTTTTATCCCTTTTCAAGGAGGCATTTACAGTAAGAATATTTTTTTGTTGTTGATCAAGCATAAAAAGAGTAAATCTTCACATTTTTGCTCTTCTCAGAGTCCACTGCATCATGCAAACATACTTTTCATTTGTTACTGGACATGTGGTATGGTTTCTTTTATTCCTTTCCCAGTTCAGAATTTTGAGCACTTGTAAGAGTCTCCTTCCATATAACCCAGAATTTACTGTATTGACATGAAAATGTCAAAGCTTTAGGAATTGGAAAACTCCCCAAAGCCTTGCAAAATTAGGTTTAGAATGAAGATGAGACTTGGGGACCTAGGGTCAGTCAGCTCTGTTTCCTGAAATTTTGTCTTGCTAATATATTTATATATATAAATATATATAAATAAAAATATATTTATATTTATATATTTATAAATATATAAAAATATTTCAAATAAAAGCCATCTCCAAATCATGCCATTGCTATTTTCTCTTTATTTTAGTATCATAATTTTGGTTTTTGAGATTTAACATAAATATTATAGCCATGACTTTTTGGCTCAAGTATTGTATTAGTATTTGGTCAATATCCTCATTGCAAACAAATCAGGTCCTTGACGAGTGCCTACAAAAAAGAATACATACTGTGCATGCTACATGCTAGGGGCATGCTCTTATATTGTCACACATTATTTCATTTTATCTGTTCCAAGTCTTGTGAGGACAGGTACCCTTTCCTTTTCTCAAGTAATGTACACTAAGGTTCAGAAGGCTGAGTTGACTTGCCCTTGCTTAGTGAGTATAGTTTCTATTTTTAACTCACGTTTGTCTCCCTCTAACACCCTTGCTTCTCTGACTGATCAGGAAGGATCCAATTAATTTCATCAGAAACAACAAAGGAACTTTATAAAATTATGTATTTTTGAGTCCTTGAAACTTCCCAGTTCAGTAAATTTGGGTAGACCCTGGAAACCTTGGAAGGACTCAATTAATGGTATCTATTGTTAGTTATTAGTTATGCTGCTTTAGTTTTTCTAATAAGACCAAGAACATTAGAGAAGAGATTATTAATATTCAAAGCATTGGGTGAGTATGCAAATGCACGTCTCTCTGGGAAGCGTTCCATAACCTTGTTCAAATTCTCAATGAGGCCCTTAAACCCAGAAGGTTAAAAACCACTGGATGGAGGCAAACACTAGTTGGTTTGCTCTATTTTTTAATGAAGATTTCTACTCATATCTGACTATACCTCCCTCAGAGCATTGTACTCAGGGCAGGTATGTTTATTTTATATATTGTTACTCTAAGCTCTGTATATATATGACTGAACTGTCTCTAAGCTTTTTCATTGTTCAAATTTCAAAGACCTTGGGCCATTCAATTTTTGCATTCATGCTCTTCATCTATTCCATAGCTCCTTGGATTTTCTAAAGCTCACGTGATTCAGATTCATGGCCAGGTTTTGGAACAACTAGAATTTATTGAACATCTTGGTGTAATGCTAATCCTGTTTATTAACTAGAACCTCCTTTTTACTGGCACCAGTTGGTGGTCTAAAATAATGGAAGTGTTCTGAAATACATCTCATTTGTGCACAGATACTAGAATAATCTTTAAACAGGCCATATCTTACCACCACAGCTGAAGTAATAATAATCACTTTGGTGCCCTTCTATCCTCCGAGTTGTTTATGAACATGAATCTCTTGTCCTTAGGAATGCCATCCTTGATATGAGATGGTACTCAGCATTCGAGTATGAGAACCTGTTCTTGGAATTGATTTTGAGATGTGATGTAGCACACACTGTCGGTTATTTCTCCACCATTTATTACTCTCTTTATTCTGATCTGGAATAAAAGGGTTACAATGTGTCCGGCACCATGGGATGAATTGTCATTTGGTCCAACTCATTCCCTTTGTCAATGATGGGTCTAGGGGTGGGCTTAGGACACAGTCTGTCCATTGATAAAAAAGAAAAGGCAGTAGGGGCTTTGGGGAGAGTCGTTCCTGCATGACATGAGAATAGTGCTCAGGAAAGTTTCCCTTTGCCCTCACTCTCTGCCTTCCTGCAAGGGACACTCTGATGTGAAAAACTAATTCTTGGATCTCAGCAAGCATCCTGAGACCCTAAGGAGAAACAGTGCTGAACCACTGAGTATGGCAGAGCAAAAGGAGAAGAAGAACATTGGAAGAACAGAAGAACATTAAGAGAATGTTAATCTACCAAACCAACCCGGAGGCTGCCCACCTCCAGGATGATATGGTTTAAACTGCTTACTTTTAAACAAAAGCATCCTGATGAAAATAATGATGAACTAGTTTCAACTATGCACATGGCTATTCACAGACATGCCACTTCTCCTCAAAAACTGTGACCAAAAAGACAGGCTAAATAAAGAATGCAGAAAAGCCAGTGGATAGATCAGAATAAACAGGTCTTTTTAGGAATAGAGTTGGCAGCCCAAGGGAATGGTGTTTTGCTTCCTGGCCAAAGATTTAATTAGACAAATTCCTACTAAATGAAAATTGAAGTTAATAAATTCTGGAAACTTTCTGAAAATCCAAGTTTAGAAACCTGGGACCAATGGTTCTGAGTCCTGATTCCAACCTACTTTCTCTCCCTCTCCCTCTCTGTCAAAACACACACAAACTTCATGGGGAAGAAGATGAAGTCTGATCTTGGAGGGATTTAAGTATTATCTTTAAAAGCATAGCTCCTTAAGGTCGTGGCTAGAAAAGAATGTGTGCGTGTACCACCTCCTCCACTTGACTGTGCCCAAAGTAGACGTTACTAAGAAATCACCAGTCTTACACCACTGACCCTGGGTGCACTCTGACAGTCCTCCTAAAATCACCTCCTAAAATTCCACCATTAATGGAGTGGAATTTGCATTCAAGATGGATCCCATCGACCATTCCAATTATAGCTGATTGGAAGCTAGCCCGAAGCTGTTGTTGCACTAACTGTACACAGTCAATGGGGGAGCTTGTTAAAAATATAGTTTCAAATGTAGTGCATTTGAGTGGAGCCTCAGAGTCTGGATTTTAAATGACTTCTGCAGGTGATAAAGTGGTGGCCCACAAGCTAAATTTGATTCCCAGATAAGTTTTAAAGAGTTGACTACACGATTGTTATATTTTACATTTTATGTTTATATTTCCAAATATTTAAAACTTGGGGGAATGCCATAGAATCAGGATTTTTGTATTGCTTCTCTGTAAAACTTCTGTCAAGTCCTCGACATCCCTGATGCGTCTCTGTCCCTGCAGATGAATAATACTGCTGTAAACCATTGTGTTTTCACTGCTGTTTCGCTTTTACAGACAGCTGCCAAAAGGAGGAAAACAAATGACAGACCCCAAAGGGCCACTCTCAGAGGCAGAAAATTAGTGCTATTAGGGCCTCTATCTCTTTCTCATGAAACTTCAAGAAAGAAGATCAAGAGTGTCTTTGTGCCACAGCTTTGCCAAACAATTACGAGTCAATTGCACAATTTTAATGATACCAGGGAAGCTTTATTCTGCTACTGTTTTTCTTACATGTTAAAGAGCAAAAATTCAGTAGGATTGCAGCAGAGGAAGAACGACCATCCCAGAATGTGACACTACTTGCTACAGAGCTAGAATTGTGCACGAGGGAGCTGGGTGCAGTTTGTCGGCAGAAGCACCTCATTATAACCCGGCTCTCACTCTCATGAGGACCGAGGCATTATCTTAAAACATGGGCTTTGGAGAAGCCAGTCCTATGGTTAGCATTTTGTGAATAATCTGGTCATATGCCTTGAATATTTGTGATCTCATTAATTAGTTGTCCAATTGTATTCTGAAAATATAAATTATCTTATGCTAGATTTTAGAAGTCATCACTCTTGACACTTCATAGGAAGCAGTATTATATAAGATAACCGTGATATCTTTTTAAAAAGTTTTATTCACTGAAGTATACATAAATACATTTTAGTGCTAAACCTTTTAAACAAAGAAATACAAAGTGAAAATCTTCCTTACTCTCTCTTTTGCCTCCCCAGAAGCATTCTTAATTAACCCTTAGGTGTGCACTTTCCCAGACATGTTTCTGCATAGTTATATATGTGATAGATTCTTTTGTCTGGAGGATTTCTTATCAGTTGTGGAATCACACGATATATATCCATCCACAACTTGCTTGTTCATGTTTGAGAAATTTTTCCATATCAGAATTTACTACACGATTTTTAGCTATTAAGTATTATATAGCATTCTATATTCCTCTGTACATAGACACTTAGATTTATGATGTTACAATTCATTCCCTTAATGATAAGTGATATATCTTAGCACACACATATGAGTATGTAGAAGAGTTATCTAAAAGTGACAATTTATAAATTCAAAGGATCTGTATAGTATAATTTATTAGGTACTCTCAAATTTCATTCTACCTGCAACGTATGCATACCTAATTTCCCATGCTCTTGGCAATTATAAATATTTTAACTGTTTCTCTATTTAAATGACAAAAATACATCTCTTTTAATTTACATGTGAACATTTGTTACATTTTTATTAGTCATTTGGTAATTCTTTGAATTTTCATTAGTTTCTCTTTTACTTCTTAATTTGCATGAAATCTTTAGATATTACAGTCATTATCTTATTATGTTGCAAAGTTTTTTAACAAGGTTGACAATTGTCTTTTAACTTTGCTTTAAGGGATCTGTTGCACAGAAATTCTGAACCTTTAAATATAAAAATTGGTTGAGGCTTTCCTTTATGACTTCTGAATTTTGTGAATTCCCAGTAAGGTTTTACCTACCTCTGGGTTGTAAATATATTTTCCTTTATTTTCTATATCTGTTACCCATCAGGGCTACTGGCTCCAATTTGAATCCCATAATTAGATGGATATAAGTCAGCAGGCTTCTTGAAAAGCTTGGTGGAAACAGCATAAGCAAGACCCTTCAGGGCCTAAGTGGCAGTGTTTGGTGCATAATTAAGGAATGGGCCCTATATTCACCTTTAACACAATCCAGCTCAAAATTTTGAGACTTTGGTAGTATGGCATGTCTACAGATAGCACCTCAGATAAGGACATTCCCCTAAGTGCACCTCTGACATCCCTGGGCTCCTCTCCAGATTAGCAGAGAGAGCTAGCTCATTGTCACTCTACTCGCTTCAATGATAACAATAACACCACTACTATTACTAACAACAATATTAATAATGATATCACCAAGTACTTACTGTGCGCCAGGCACTTGACATGTATGTACGGATCATCCCACTAATCTTCACAGCAACCTTAGGATGGAGGCATTACTAATAATATGGCTGATGGCATCTACTGGCATTTTCTAAAGGTACTAGGGCTAGTAAAAAAGGCCAGAATTTAAACCAAAGTCTGTCTGATTCCAGAAACTACAATTATAACCAAGGAGTTATCCTGCCTCATACTCAGATGCTTCGTGAAATAACGAGTGAGCAAGACTAATGTGATGGCGGATATCCTGAAATCCAGTAAGCAGGGCTTTGTGTCATGTTAAGTTAAACATGAAATCAGTATAAGTAGATTTGAAACTTGATATATGAAATAAGTTTCAAAAGGATATGAGACCTAAATATAAAAATAAGCAAACCGTAGAGGCACTAAAAAAAGTGATTCTTTTAAAAAACAACTTGTAAGAGGAAATGAACTTTCTAAATATAAACAAAAAAAAATACTCACGGGCAGTACCTGGGGCTCAAAAGAGTGGGGCACCGGCCCCAGATGCCAGAGGTGGTAGGTCCAAACCCAGCCCTGGCCAAAAACTGCAAAAAAAAAAAAAAAGAAAGAAAACACTCAGAAATCATTAAAAATAGTTAATGAATCCTACAATGTAAACAATAAAACTTTAGTGACCACAAAGCCAAATGACAAATGACAAACTTTGGTGGAAGTTAGAGGGAAAATAGATTTATAACTAATATCACTAATAAAAGGCCAAGAATTTACATAATTTAGTTTTTAAAAGTCCAAAAATCAAACTAAGGAGACTCGCGACCCGGAGCAGCTCGGAGCCGGTGAATAATAGTTCTCCAAGTCTGCAGTAAAAAGTGGCCTCCAATAAAACTACATGGCAAAAAATGGGAAAGAAACAGAATAGAAAAAGTACAAAGGTTGAAGAAGGAGAGCCTGAAGAATCTGTGGTGGAAAAAGTTCTGGATGGACGAGTAGTAAATGGGAAGGCGGAATAGTTCCTGAAGTGGAAGGGATTTACAGATGCTGCTAAGACTTGGGAACCTGAAGAAAATTTAGATTGTCCAGAGTTCATTGAAGCATTTCTCAATTCTCAAAAAGCAGTAAAGAAAAAGATGGTACAAAAAGAAAATCTTTATCTGACAGTGAATCGGATGATAGCAAATCAAAGAAGAAAAGAGATGGTGCTGCCAAACCAAGAGGCTTTGCCAGAGGTCTTGATCCTGAAAGAATAATTGGTGCCGCAGACAGGAGTGGAGAGTTAATGTTTCTTATGAAATGGAAAGATTCAGATGAGGCAGATTTGGTGCTGGCAAAAGAGGTAAATGTGAAGTGTCCTCAAATTGTTATTGCTTTTTATGAAGAGAGACTAACTTGGCATTCTTGTCCAGAAGATGAAGCCCAATAATTGTTTGCATTGCTTTTTATATATATTTATGTATATATAATCTGGGTCTTGGGAGTGTGAAGAAATAACTACATTCTAATAAATCAAGTTTGATATGTTCATTTTGAAAGTAGTACTGGGAGAGTCGTTGTGGGGGGCTTGCATCAATAGCAGTGGTTACTTTGAACAAATAAAAGCTTTCTCTAGTTGCTTCCTTTATCAGGAAAAAAAACATTTGATACCATGGTATATTATTTCCTCTGCATTAGAGGACAGCTTTTCTAAATACTAAGGGAAATTTCCATAGCCATCATTCAGTAAGTGTTGCACTCTTTGCCTAAAGGACCATTCTGGGTTTTTTTTTTTTAATTTGCTTCTGTATGTGTATACGTAACATTCATATGTGAATGATTTTCTTTGTTTTTAAACATTCACCAAAACAAAAATCACAGGTAAGCCCAGGTGTCTTCAATACCATCATCCTGAGCAATTTAAGAATAGAAAATTTTCCTTAAGCCATAATGTTTCAAATTAAATAGTTGATTCTTTATTTGACAATTTAAATGGATAATTTAAAGGCAGCCATGTCAGAATTTGTATGTATAGTTCTATAAATGCAAAATTGTGTTTACAAAATTTCCAAAAGGAAAAGCTTTATCATTACCAATAACCTCCCCACTCACATGAGGAAACTAGACAAATCCTGGTGTGTTCTAATGAGGTAAACAAATAAGACTTATTGAAATGGTCATTAAAGATTCCTCTAGTAAGCCATTCCTAGGCTTGGCTTATAGAAACCTAATCAGATGGCTAAGCCATATTGGCAGTTTTATACCTATGGACATAAATGTGTAAACAAACTTTGTAATCTAAAACTATTGACCTGCATGTTTTTTCCTTACTCCAACTCATTCCTTACATGTAGATTCAAACTTCAGTATTTGGGTTACTGGTTGAGCAGAAGCCATAAAAAGAGTCATAATCAGAATGTTATCCAACTGCATATTGTTTACTTTTATTGTAAATAATAGTGAACAGTGGTCAATAAATAGTTTTATATTCCTTTAAAAAAACCAAACTAAGAAGAAATTAAAAAATCAATATTCATAGGGAAGATAATATAAATGGTTCTTAAACATATGAATTATTATTCATCCTCGCTGATAATTTATTTAATTAATAAATAAAACAAAATTATAATGTGGTACTATTTTCATCTATAATGTTAGCCATGAGTAAAAACACAACAAAAAAGAGAGTGAGAAATTATGTTGGATGGCTGTAGGGAAAATGCTTTCTTATGTATTGTTGGTAGAAAAATATATTGTTATAACTTGAAATTCAACACTTTTCAAAATAAAATTGCACATACTTTTCGATTCAGCAATTCCATGCTTAAGAAGGATGCTACAGATACAGCATCCATTTGTAATAGCAAAGATGGGAAACAAATTAATAAGGGACTATTTAATAGGTTATAAATTATACTGTATCGATACAAGGGAATACTTTATAGTCAAGGAAAAGAAACAGGAAGCGTAAACAGACAGCCGACTATTAAAGAGCAAGCAAGGTACAGCGGAGTATATGGAGTACGGCAATAGACAGAGGGAAATTTTGTATGTGCATACATATAGAAAGTCTCTGGGAAAATTCTTTTAAAAGGAAGGAAATGGAATAATTACAAAATAGGAGGAATGGGAGGGAGATTTATTTTTCTTCCTCTACCTGAGTGTAATGTTTGCATTTTGAATCCAGTATAGACATTACCTAAAAAAATTATAATTATTAATGCCACTTGGAAATCTCTTAAGTATGTTCTCACCAGGAAAATGTTTTACAGAAAAAAACATTGTTTGAAGACAACCTCAGTATCTATCGACAAGAAAATGATTTTTTAAAAGGTGATACATGGACTATTGTATAGCTGCTAAAAAATTAATCTTTCTACAAGGTGTGCTCATTTTTAATATTTTTTAAAAAGGCATAAAATAAGCATAATCTGATCCTAATGTTTATAAGACAAAAAGTACATATGTGTATGTTTACCCACACATGTAGATGTGTTTATGAAGGAGGTCCTGGAATTTTACACCTATGGATACCTGAAAAATAGGGAGTGGGGATAGGATCTTTATTCATTTCCTTGTTGCTTGTATTTTACAAGGTCATGTGTTACATTTATGTGTTTTTTTGTTTATTTGTTTGTTTTTATTGGGTTTTTTTTTTTCAGTATAACAGAGAGAAATTTTATTTAGGAAGAACAAAGAAAAAGTTTAGAGCACTTCCAAAGAGAGCTGGAAGTGAATCCCTCTCGTGATGGGCAGAAGGTGAGTGAGACCACTACATTCATGCTTAAAAATATATATTCTTCATAATTTAAGTCATTGAGACTATTTGTATTTAGAGGATGGAGATATCAGGGACCCAGCGGTTAAGTAATATTATTTCATTATTTTTGTCCGAGTTTTCCAGAGATGCATATTTTCTACTGTGTTTTCTATTTAATATACTCCATATGCTCAAACATTGGGAAATGCATATCAAATAACTGAGAAATATTTACTTGTTTACCATATGTTAAAATTTATATGCTGAAATTAACCTATAGTCAACATTTAGACCTCACTGAAATGTTTCATAAGGAGCTTAAAATAAAAGGCACTTGATTGGGTCTCTAAACAACTGGGATTTTAAATTAAGAAAACAGCCTCGATACTAACTCTGAATTTTTTATTATGTATTTATTCTTTTGAAGCCCTGTGTCAGGCCAATTTACAGATGGTCTGGTGAGCCACAGGAAAATAACCGTGCTTAGCTCATGAATCATAAACAGTTATTCTAAATAGTTATTAATGCAGTTTCTCAAGGCATCTGCCTTAACCCAAGGGGATGTTTTACCCATAAGTTTAAATCATGCTCAAAAGCAAAAATCGACAGACTTATGCCCTGCTTATAAGTGAAACTGCCTCATAATGAAGTCCTTTGGGTACTTCATAATCTAAGTTTCTCATCATAAAGAAGGATTAAAATTAATTCATTCAAACCAAATTCTGTTCTGTAATTAGCAGAGCTTATAATAAGAACCATGTTCTTTAGTTTTCACAGTTCAATACCACTGGGCACCCTAAAATACCAGAAGACCTTCACTTCCACATTTTATAGAATGCCTGCCACTAATAGCAGGAAAGCATGCTTCCCACATATTCTTTAGAGTACATGACTCTTGGATTGCATTCAACAGATACTAACCAACAATAAATTTTAAATTTTCAAAAGAAGTCAATTATTTTTTCTTGCACATGACTGAGGAACTAATCACATAGGAATGGACTCTTCTAAGGACTGAAGAAGGAAAATCCAATGCTGTTCAAAGTTACTCAAGTACTATTCAATTTTGTTCCAGAAAGGTGGATACTTAAATTTCTTATTAGATACTAGAAATGTACACTAAGTGTTTTTGCAATATAATGTAACATGGCTAATTTACAAATATTATTAATACCTAGGTACAAGACCACCATCCTTCATAACTAAGGACACTGGAGATAACAGGGCTTCCCTAAACTGCTAAAGATGCACAATTATCTTATGCCATTTATGACATATCCAGGTCAACAGGGCCTCACAAGGCAGCAATGAATAGAAATACTCCTAAGTCCAATTTCACCAACAAGAGAAATCTTCACTCACCAAACATTTTATTTATGGGAGAATGTAAGATTTTGGTTTCTACATTTTTTCCCCTCAAGAGGACATTCTGATGAAGATTGTATTACCTCAAATATAAGGAACAAGTATAATAATATTAGAAATATTTTTTAGATCACTGGACTGGAGGTCAGGAAATGTGCCTGCTAATCATAATTCTGTCAAGACTTGGCCAAAGGAAAGTCAGTCCTCACTAGGCCTTAGTTCGTTCATTTGGTAAAATGAAGGACTAAAATACTCAAGGTCTTACCATGTCTATGACAATATAACACAGTGTTTCAGAGCATGTCCTCAGTGATATATACTAACCATGTAAATTTAGGGAAATTATCAAATTTTTATGCCTCTGTTTTATCAGAAAATTGTGATAATGATAGTATCTACCACACTAGCTTATCAAGTCACCAATGAGTTAATATCTGTCAAGAGATTAACACATGCTCAAAGATAGTATGGTGTCTTGGTCCATCTTGTGCTTCCATAACAGAATACCTGATTATCATAAATGCAAATGCACTGACTCGTCGTTCTAGATGCTGGGAAGTCCAGTTTCAACGTGCTGGCACCTGGTGTGGACCTTCTTGCTGCACCGTAATGTGGAGGAAAGTGAGAAAGCAAGAAGAGGCCAAATTCACCCTTCTGTGATGGCACTAATCTCATCTGTGAGGTTTATGCCCTCAAGGCCTACTCACCTCTCAAAGATCCTTTTATATTATTACAATGACAATTAAATTTCAACATAAGTTTTGGAGGGAACAATGATGGAGATGGTGGTCATGGTTGTGATGATGATGACAATTTTATGAACTGAGTATTATGATTAGAAGAGCATAAAGACAAACACATTTGGATACTCTACAAACTATATATAATTCTAGAAGAATACAAAATGTGATTAAATATAGTGCTCACACCCTAGTAATACAGTGACTCACTCCTGCAATTCCAGCATTTTAGCAGGCCAAGGCAGAAGGATCATTTGAGGCCAGGAGTTTGAGACCAGCCTGGACAAAATAGCAAGACCTCCCCCCAAAATTAGCTGAGCCTGGGCATGGGTATGGTAGTCCACACCTGTCGTAGCAGATGCTTGGGCGCCTGAGGAGGGAGGATCACTTAAGTTCAGAAGTTCTTGGCTACAGTGAGCTATGCACGCTAGTCTGAACAACAGAATGACACCCTGTCTCAGAGAAAAACAAAAAATTATACACATATAAAGTGGTCCAGAGGAGAAATTCAGTCGAGAAACTTTGTGAGTCTCATGTAGGTTTGTAAATAATAATAATACTAATAATAAAATAAAAATAAATAAATCTCCAAATCTATGAGCTGTTTTAAATACAAACTACATCAAATTTAAACATTCGATTTCTTTTATGGGCATTGAACAACAGTCAAATGTAAGGTTTTTAAATTGGAAACAGAGACTCGCTGAGAGTGAAACCAAATACAGTGTTCCTTGCCTTGCTGTTATCTAGTGGTGCTTGTCACCCCGGCCTTCCGTCCCCATCCTAACCTAGAGATGGATTTCTCTCAGTCATTTAGTCATAAAACGTTATCTGGGCCGCTTATCTAAGTGAGTGACAGAAATTTGAGACTAGCGCAAAGAACACGTAAATGCCAATGAGGAGATCGGCATGGCGTGTGTAGCTCACCCTATTTTGTTTTACTCTACTCCTTTCCATCAAGATGCTGAATTGTTTTGTATCCAAATGCAGGATTCTGAAAAGTCACAAAGCACTATACATCCCTTTTTACATCATTCAAAGGAAAATAAGAACATATAGTTGAGCTCATCTTTAGATTCAAAGATCCACTTTTCCTTAAGTAACTAACATGACAAATCTTCAACATGTCAAAATGAAGTCCCTCTGGTCCGCTCAGGAACAGGCCACCATCGGACACCGCTTTCCACATCTACTCCCAGAAGCAGTTAGCCACGCACTCGCACCCTAAATCTCCTTCATGCGTCAGTGTAACTGTGTTCCACCTGGAGATGGAAGCTCCCTCTGCGCACATGGTCAGCAGTTTGACCTCTGAGCTGAGCATGCCCGTTGGCTGCCGTTCTGATTCACAGGGCCTGATTTAGTGCTGCAGTTCCCTGGAGAAACTGAGGCTAGTGACTACATGATGCAGCTTGGGCAGCGCTGGAAGCGCTGCTTTGCCAAAAGATAGTGAGACTCCAGCTTGAGGTTTCCCACCTCAAGTCCAGGTCCCTGTGAAACCGCAGGGATGAAAGACTAAAAGCCACTCTCTTCCGGTTTGCAGGAACTCCGCAAGTCACCTGACTGGATCCATTACCAGCGTTCCCAGAGCCATTGTCAGCACACACATCAACAGATGAGAGGGGATGGAATAAAGAGGAAGGGATGCAGTTCTTTTCTTTTTTTTCAAATACTAATATACTATTTTAGGCTCAGCGCCTGTGGCTCAACGGGCTAAGGCGCCAGTCACGTACACCTGAGCTGGTGGGTTCGAATCCAACCCGGCCTGCCAAACAGCAATTTGGCTGCAACCAAAAAATGGCCAGGCGTTGTGGCGGGCACCTGTAGTTGTGGGCGCCTGTAGTTGGGCCCGCCTGTTGTGGCGGGCGCCTGCCTCCTCCGGAGGCGGAGGCAGGAGACTCGCTTGAGCCCAGGAATTGGAGGTTGCTGTGAGCTGTGATGCCACAGCACTCTACCTAGCGCGACAGCTTGAGGCTCTGTCTCAAAACAACAACAACAACAACAACACAAATATACTACTTTATTCTAGGGGAATATGTCTGTGGTTTCTGCAAGGGAAAAACTAAATAGTGGTTAAAAACCAAAAATTAACAGAAAGGACGATTTAGATGTTTCTCTTTTTGTTGTTGTTGTTGTTGCAGTTTGGCTGAGGTGAGGTTTGAACCTGCCACCCTCGGTTTATGGGACCGGTGTCCTACCCACCGAGCCACAGGTGCTGCCCCATGTTTCTCTTTTTTTATTGGAGGTCTTTTCCTCCTCTAGAAAAAAATGTCATTTTACACAATTTTAGTAAAATTCAAAAAGCAAAGAACTGGACACACATCAACAGCTACACTGATGAGGAACAACTAAGAATAAATCAATATTTTCTCTTATGAATTAATTTAGGGTTCTGGTCAACTGTGAGGACTAACCTGTAGTTGAAATCCTGATACAGGATTTGGTTGTTCTCAGGTAAAAGATACAGATTTTTTTTCCTGATATTTTATAACAATTTATCTACTATGCTAGTAATATTTGTTGCTCATGCAATTACAGAAGGGGAAAATGTCAATGTTTATAAAAACCATAAAATGTGCATGTGGGTACTATTACACCTGATGTTTCTGGATAGTTTATTGGCAGACGTGTCAGACGATACAATTGTTTTTTCCTCCAGATCAAACAAGGTATGGAAGTAAGAAGTTTGTCAGAAGTGACCAGCACAGATGGAATTAATCATACAGAATTGGGGCAGATTTACTTCTTTAATAGTTCTCGATAACAAAATAGAGATTTGTTACGGGCAGAGGGACGGAGCCATCAAAGACAAAATGTCAAAAAGCCTACTTTGTATTTTTATTTTACTTAAGTGACTTTCATTTGTTAAAAAGGAAACACTGGGAAGCAGTCATTTTCAATGAAAGGTGGAGTGGCTTTGAAAACAGACTTAGCCTCAATCACACGCTTCACGGGAAATGCAAATCAACTGTGCTCGTTTTAAACGTTTTGTGTTTCTGAACACATTTTCAATGCTATCTCCCAGTTCAGGTGAACAGAACCAGCCCTCGGTAAAATTATTAATAAAGATTCTGGGGAAAGCTACTCTCTTCTTTTGACCAATGCCTACGGATAGTCTGGTTCCTTCTTAAATTTTTTGTAAGCTACAGGCAGATATTCAACCATGTGAAAATTTGGTGTGAGATAAGGGTAAATTGGCTCAAACCGAGGGCCTCGATTGTTTTCCTGCAAATTAAGCTTTAGTTTAGCTTAAACAGAGTCAGTGACTTCTATTTTGAGTGCTGGGACACTTATTGGATTTTTATTCATTGGATTGATGTTGTTTGCATATCTGGAGATTCTTGAATTAGTGAGCTGTTGTAGCTAATGAGCAAATCTGTCATCACTGTCCAGATGATGGAGTTTTCCAGTCATCTCCACAAGTCTATTACGTCTGTCATGACAGTACGCACATGTGAAGAGCAAGGCTTCTGCCTCAGCTCATCCTCACAGGTCTGTGTAGCAAATGCACTGGGTTTTTGTTTTTGTTTTTCTTTTGTAGAGACAGAGGCTCACTTTGTCGCCCTCGGGAGAGTGCCATGGCGTCACACAGCTCACAGCAACCTCCAACTCCTGGGCTTAGGTGATTCTCTTGCCTCCGCCTCCGAGTGGCTGGGACTACAGGCGCCCGCCACAACGCCCGGCTATTTTTTTGCTGCAGTTTGGCCAGGGCCAGGTTTGAACCTGCTACCCTCAGTATAGGGGGCCAGCACCCTACCCACTGAGCCACAGGCACCACCCGCAAATGCACTCTTAATACTAAGTAAAAGCAATGAACAAGATTTTTTTTAAAAATTAGTTTATAAGAAAAAATGCTGGCAGAGTCCCATGAGAGCAAAAGTAGTGGCCTTCATGTACTCAACATTGAATACAGTAGCTGGCATGTATGAGTTCATGACCTTAATCATTATTGGTTGACAATAAATAAATATAAGGCCTTTTTAACCCACTCATAAAATAATCCAGCACGGTCCAGCAGCTAGAATAGCTAGCCTCTGGGAGGCCCATCTAGTGGAATAATATCTATTACGCAGGCACTGGGAAGGAGTAAAGGGGACACGCGCTGAAACAGGAGAATTTGGCCCATAGAAGGTACTCTGGGGCCGTTTGCTAAACTAGGATCTTAAATGCTTTTAAATGAGTTAATAGGCAAGGAAAGAGCATGAATACCACCCACTCACAGAGTTTATTTGGATCAGAGCAGCCCACGACAGGAGGAGGAGGTGAACTTCCACTCTTTACGGAGACCGTTTACAGAGAGTCTTCCTTTCCTACATATGTAGACTACATTTATAACAGGGAAGGATTTGGCCAAGAGCAGCTTGCAACTATCTATAAATGAACCCCTTCACATGTGCTCCTGAGCTATGGGGCACAAGTCCCTTAGGACTCCTAGGGAGTACAGGTGGACTTTAGGACTATAAACCCCCTCCGGCCAGCATCTCTAGACGTGCTCAGCAGAGAGACGACTTCAGGGAATCCCCACAATGAGCTTCATATTTCCAGGGCCTGAATATCCATTTTGGAGTAAACGATTCTCTTCTGTTTCTTTCTTTTTTCCTTTTAGACGCTATTTTTATTTGAGTTCATTCATTTGTCCCTGCAGCAGGGAAATGGTAAAGTGAAATAAAGAAAATTATCAAACTCAATCAAAATTATTATTTATTAGCTATGGAAATGATGTTAGTAAGGACAGGAAAAGATGACATGAAAATCGCTGCCATCTCCTGTTACAGAGGTAAATTTGAGAGTGAGTAGGACTGTTGTTATTCTCAGGTTCTGAAATACACAAAGTGTACTTTTACCCAAATTAATAAGGTAATACATTTAGAGGGATCTTTCTTCTTTGATAAAAAAATCTTACCTCATGGTTAATGAAATAAAAGTCCTGAGTTAAGCAATAGCAACAAAAATAGACAAAACCAACTTCTGTGTCTTCCTCACTGTGACAAATTATTATGGTGACAGAGGTAATGTGGAGATTTATTAAATTTGCCAGATGGACACAGGGGTCACTTACCACACAAGAGAGCACACTGTGTCCTTGACTTTGGGTTTTATTTTGGATTGTTTTGGAAGGTAAGCACATCACTTGCTTTAGAGGGGTGCCATGTGCTCTTGGAGACACTCTCTGCCTTACCACCTAAGCAACTTACTGAATATTCCACAGCCCTTCCTGGTATTCACATGGAAGCTTTGTTTGGTGGTAATCAACTTATTTCTTGTGTAGTGCACTATCATGCTGGTCCACGGTTCAGTATGAATTGTGCAGGGTTCCAGGAATTGTCCCGGGTATGACATGTCATAAGCAATAAAAAAAAGGCTTATTTTGCATGACCTTTTTTCTAGAACCACCAAAACAAATTATGGATAGCAAATGACTATTTCTTTAAAAAACTCAACAAGCCTCTCTTCATCAAAGCTGTTAGTACCAACTGCAGTTTTAGGAGAAAAGAAATCAGAAATAATGGGGTGGATAAAGAGAGAGTGGGCGTATTTTTGTCATTGCAATAAAGTAAACCACTGTGGCATGTAATGAGGCAGCAACTGCTTCCGATGGGCACCACCAATCTAATCTGCCGTAGTCACTCTTGAGTTCAAAAACAATGCACGGAGTCGGCCTCCTTCACAGGCAAAGTACATGACTGACTAAAGATGTGATGTGAGGAGTACTTGGAGTCTCTCTACCACTCAAAATATTCACCCTGTCAGTTTCCATAATCCAAAGATTCCATTGTTAAGGCTTTATTACCTGGGGTTATGAAAGATAGCCTGTTAACACAGTGGTGCTCCTGAAACCCATAAATTTAGGCTACCATCCAAACTTTCTGCACATCCTGGAGACAATGTGTTGTGTGTTCTTAAGAGTGAGCTCCCTTGGGGGTTCTTCTTGGTCTCTGGAGACACATAGGTTACTGCTTCTCCAACTTTGATGTGCACATGAATTACCTGGGGATCTTCTTTAAAATATAGATTCAGATTCATTAGGTCTGACTGGGGTTGGTTCCAAGATTTCTAGAGTTGGGTCCAAGATTTCTAGATTAATAATAAATTTCTTGGCCATTCACTATAGCTCATGCCTAAAATTCTAGCACTTTAAGAGGCCAAGGCCAGAAGATCACCTGAGGTCAGGAGTTGGAGACCAGCCTGAGCAAGAGCAACAACTCATCTCTACTAAAAATAGAAAAATTAGCTAGATGTTGTGGCAGGCACCTGTAGTTCCAGCTACTGGGGAGGCTGAGGCAGGAGGATCACTTGAGCCAGGTAGTTTGAGGCTGTTATGAGTTCAGGTGATACCACTCAGCCTATCTCCAAAAGTAATAAATAAGAAAATAAATATATATAAATTTCTTAATTCCATTGCTGCTGATCAACAGACTTTGCTTAAAGTAGCACGCTCCTGCACTCTTCCCAACGTCTTCTAGACCAAGGGTCAGCAAAGTTTTATTGTAAAGGGCCAGATAGTAAATATTTTAGGTTTTTCAGGCCTCAGGGTCTTTGTTACAATCACTCAGCTCTGCCATCATAGCAAGAAAGTATCCATAGATAGTATGTAAGGAATTGATAGGGTGTATTCCAGTAAAACTTCATTTACATATACAGGCAGTGGCTGGGTTTAGTTCATAGGTCACAATTTGCCAACCACTGCTCTACTCATGCCTAATAAAGGCAAAGAAAAATACGTTCACACCCAACCATGTAAGAAACCAGAAAGAAAGCTCAGAACGGAATATCCTCTTAGGAATTTTGGAATTCCCCTAGAAGCCTACCTTGGTGCCCTAGACAGACAGGATATTGAGAGGTGAAAGTGCAAAAGCACCAATTACTTATCCCACTTCAAAATTTTCATACAACTTATCTGTGCTTATCTTGGGTTTTCCCTAGGAACCTAGGAATGAGACAGGAATAAGGCAAGTTTTTATTCATGACCTCATGTTCCAACCACCAGCCTTTTGTTGAAATCACACTCAAATTTATTTTATTTTATTTTATTTTTTTTGGCAGCCAGAAGGAAAAAAACACTTCCGTAAAGGGCACTAGGAGTTCCATTGTACAAAGAACACAGATGGCCCATCCTTTCGTCTTAAATCCCCTGTATCTCCCCATTCCATTTTTGAGAGCATGTATGTGTCAAGGCATTCTCATATGCCCTTATTTACTCATTTATTCATAAAATATTTACTGAGAATCTATTTTTTAATTGGAATGGCAGTAATTCCTGCTATTCCAATTAGGAATAGGGGAAACATAACAATACATCTCCAATCTCTATCCTCCAAGTTCATGGTATGGTGATGGCTTCAGGCATATAAATGAATAGTTAAGCCTCCACGTGGAAAGAGCAAGGATACAAACACCAGCACTCTGCGTGATGATAGAACTGACACTGCAACTGGACTAAGCTGTGTCTTGAAGAGTGACTTGCCATGAGCCAGAGTTAAGAGAAGATGAAATGTGACTCAGGAAAAGAGAAGAGAATGGGCAATAGTCTGGAGTGTATCAGAACAACTGGAAGGCAAACTGGTCAAACTGAAGCAGAATTTAAGTAGGGGATGGTGAGAGCGAAGGCTAGAAAAGAATGCAAAACCCAGATATTGAGAGGCCTTCTAAGTAGGTTAGCTATATAATCTATTAACCAAAGCAGGACACTTGTGAGAATGAAGGGAAGGCTGTTAATAATTACACTGAAAGAGCAAGCATACACTCAGTCTATTCTAGGAAAGTGGGACATAGGATGAGCTGGGTCCTTACATCAAGGGCAATGAGAAGCAGTTAAATATTCAGGAGGAGGGGTGACATGACCAAACTCATGCCTCAGAGGGATCATTGTGGCTGTGTGGTAGCAAAGCTGGAGGCAGGAAGCTCATTAGACAACTACTGCAATATCCAGATGGGAGACAATGGTGGTCTCAACGAGGGCTGTGACTGCAGAGATGGAAGGAGTGGACGGGCCCAGGAGTTCCTAGGGACCAGGCTCACAGAACTTGGTAATCAGTTAGGTTGACTGTCAGAATGAAGTGGCAAGGAGAAAGAGAGATCAAGGAGCTGAGGATGAATTCTACTTCTCTACCATAGCAGATGGATCTATAATAGATTCGTTTGATAAGATGAGGAGGCACACTGTTTTGAGGGGGAATAATTAGGAATAAGCTTGAGAGGTTATATAATATCCAGATGGAAATACCCATCAGCAATTAGCCTCATATATGGATCTGAAGCACATGAGAAAAGGTCAGACTGGATACATGATTGGATGGTCATGCCTAGTAGATGGCAATTGCCCATGAAACCATAAATTGCCCCTGGAGAACGTGCAGTATGAGAAGAGAAAGTGGCCTATGATAAGAATTTCACGGAATATATAAATTTCAGAGGCCCCAGGTAAAGGTATGCAAAAATATTAACATTTTTGGAGGCATTGGAGGCATTGTGTTATATTTTTACTGCCTCTCCGATAAGCACCCTTGCTTGAATAAGTTCTTTCATTAATGGTTACGATTTATTCAGTGTTAAGTTCTATATCATGCATTTACAGAGGCCAGACCCTTAAAAAAAAGCCCCTAAAAAAGTAGACTTTTTTTTATCGTATCTCTAATGCTAACCAATGTCCAAACCATCTATTATTCCTAGCAGTGGACTAGGCCATGCTTGAATTAAAACTTTTGCTAACTGAGACAGTGATGTAAAATGGATGTTCTTACAGAAATGAGGCAAAAGGTGTAATCTCTGACACTGCCAGGGCAAGATCAGGAACTTTTCTCCTTCCCCAAAGTCCACACTATATAGTTCCCCTTAAGTGTTCACAACACAACACAAAGTTAATTCCAGAGGGCCTGCCACTCTGTATTACATCCTTTGTTTTCTTGCCATCTTCCCCAATAAACTAGAGGCCCATTGACAGCAAGTCCTGTATCTTCTCTCTGCTGCAGCTCAGAGACACATAGTACCTCTTGGGTAACAGATTCCTTAAATACTTAAATGAGATGTATGTGTTGTTTTCCCTGCCGCTATTCTACCTGGTATGTTTTTACTCATATTAACTTTCGCCTCATTACTTTTAGAAAATAATGGCTTTGCTAGATCAAAGGAGCCTTTGTATCCATAATGTTGTGCTTTAGTTGTAATACTTCCTATCAGGAACTCTGAAAACCTTTAATTGGACAGAAAAAAAATCAACTATTCAGAAGATAAGGACCTACTCCTACTAAATATTAAGTCCTACCAAGAAAAAAAAAGTCTCAAAACAGGGCGGCACCTGTGGCTCAAGGAGTAGGGCACCGGCCCCATATAACAGGGGTGGCAGGTTCAAGACCAGCCTCAGGCAAAAACTGCAAAAGAAAAAAAAAATTGGGGTACCACCTGTGGCTCAATGAGTAGGGCACCAACCGCAAGTACTGAGGATGGAGGGTTCAAACCCAGCCCCGTCCAAACTGCAACAAAAAATAGCCAGGCATTGTAGTGGGTGCCTATGGTCCCAGCTACTCAAGAGTCTGAGACAAAAGAATCACCTAAGCCCAAGAGCTGGAGTTTGCTGTGAACTTTGATACCATAGCACTCTATCGTGGGCCATAAAGTGTGACTCTGTCTCTTAAAAAAAAAAAAAAAAGCCTCAAACCACAAAACTCCTCCTTTTGGTATATCAGATCTCACAGGCAGGGACTCACAATCGTGTTTCTGCCATCACCAGTTTGTGATTTTGGCAAGTTAAATAACCTTTCAATGCCTCAACTTCCCTAATAGTAAAATGAAGTATAAAAGTCCCTTTCTGGATGGTAAGAATAGTTGGAAGAGTTCTGTGCAAAGCCTATTAAATGATGATGTGGGCTAACTCACCCAAGACCATGTGAAGAGCTTATACAAACCAGGCACGTGATAAATAATAAGTATCAGTGTGGATTATGTTTTAAAGTGTGAGTCATTACACACAATGTTTTATTGGTTTGGACAACAATGGCAAGTTGCTTGGGGTTGATGAAATATGACATCGACTTTACCAAACTTCGACCAAAAAAAAAAGAATAAGAAAAGGGGGAACTGGAAGTGAAAGTGAAAAAAAAAAAAGAGGGTGAATAGGTTCTGAGTAGATTACCAACATCACAAAATTAATTATCAGCGGCTCCCCACTTCAAAACGTAGGTTCTAAAAGGTTAGCAGATTTTCTAAGGACAAACAAAGCATATAACTTGGGGATGAGAAACTAGAATTTGGTTTTAATTCTTTGTCCATTAAGATGTTCTCATCAAGAATGGACAAAATAAGACTGTGTGTTTGACATGAGAACATCTGGGTGTTTGCCTTTACAAATCCATTCCATTAAATCATGTGTAACCATTGACAAACTTCCATAGACGAGGGAACAGATGACAGATTCTGGAGGCAATTAAAGTAGCAATTTACTAGGCACAGAATACTAGAACGTGAAATGGAAACAACAGCTGTGATATTGCTGCTAAAGAATTTGGCCTACCTTTTTCTTCACTAATTACGCACATTTCAGAAGGAAAGGGAGATGCATCCAAACTGCTTCAATCCACCTAATCAGCAAGCTTCATTCCAAGCAGCTTTCCCCAACCGCTCGCATAGGATCCTTCACTGTGCTCAGGGAGTGGTGAGCTCCCACAAAGGTAACTTCACTGATAAAAAGGCAAAATAGGCCCCATTCCAAATGTATCTCCCCCATATTCTTTGGGGATCCTAACAGATCCATCATTTATTTAACTTTGTAAGGACCTTTTTAAAAAAGCAATCAGAACAAGAAAAAGTAGGCCCTTAAACATATCGATCAAATAAACAAATATGATAATAAACAGTTGACTAACCACATGCATGAATGAATGAGAGAATAAAGTATTTTGTGGCCAGAGGAAAGATAAGATAGTAAGGGAAGACACTGACTTTCTTAAGATCCATTTTACTCCCCTTCCAGTACCCATGGCCAAGAAGCTAGACAATCTATTTCCCAGTCTCTTTGATCACAGCTTGATGTGACCCTGTGACTGAGTTTGGACCAACCTCCATGACATGTGCCAATTCCGGGTGATTTTTTTTTTTAAATTTATTATTCAGGATTCATTGAGGGTACAAGAAACTACGTTACACTGATTGCATTTGTTAGGTAAAGTCCCTCTTACAATCGTGTCTTTCCCCCAAAAGGTGTGGCACACACCAAGACCCCGCCCCCCTTGCTCCTTCTCCCTCTCTGCTTTTCCTTTCCTCACCCCTCCCTCATTCTTTCTCTCTCTGATCTCCACTTCCCCCACGCCCCCGTGTCATTGTCATTAATTGTCCTCAGATCAAAATTGAGTACATGGGATTCATGCTTCTCCATTCTTGAGATGCTTTACTAAGAATAATGTGTTCCACTTCCATCCAGGCTAATATAAAGGCTGTAAAGTCTCTATTTCTTTTAATGGCTGAATAATATTCCATGGTGTACATATACTACAGCTTGTTAATCCACTCCTGGCTTGGTGGGCATTTAGGCTGTTTACATTTGGTGATTGTAAATTGAGCTGCAATAAACAGTTTTGTGCAAATATCCTCATGATAAAGGGATTTTTTTCCTTCTGGGTAGATGCCCAGTAGTGGGATTACAGGATCAAATGGGAAGTCTAGCTTGAGTTCTTTGAGGATTCTCTAAACTTGCTTCCAAAAAGGTTGTATCAGTTTGCAGTCCTACCAGCAGTGTAAAAGTGTTCCCTTGACTCCACATCCATGCCAGCATCTGCACTTTTGAGATTTTGTGATGTGGACCATTCTCACTGGGGTTAGCTGGTATCTCAGGGTGGTTTTGATTTGCATTTCTCTAATAATTAGGGATAATGAGCATTTTTTCATATGTTTCTTAGCCATTTGTCTGTCTTCTTTAGAGAAGGTTCTATTCGTGTCTCTTGCCCATTGATATATGGGACTATTGGCTTTTTTCATGTGGATAAATTTGAGTTCTCTATAGATCCTAGTAATCAAGGTTTTGCCCAAATCAAAATATGCAAATATCCTTTCCCATTGTGTAGATTGTCTATTTGCTTTGATTGTTGTCTCCTTATCTGTACAGAGCTTTTCAGTTTAATTAAGTCCCATTTGTTTATTTTTGTTGTTGTTGAAATTGCCATGGCATTCTTCTTCATGAAGTCTTTCCCTAGGCCAGTATCTTCCAGTGTTTTTTCTATGCTTTCTTTGAGGATTTTTATTCTGCCAGTACCATGCTGTCTTGACCACTATGGCTTTGTACTAAAGCCTAAAATCTGTTATGGTGATGCCCCCAGCTTTGTTTTTATTACTAAGAACAGCCTTAGCTATACGGGGTTTTTTCTGGTTGCAAACAAAACACGGAATTATTTTTTCTAAATCTGGAAGGCACGATGTTGGTATCTTAATAGGGATGGCATCAAATAGGTAGATTGCTTTGGGAAGTATAGACATTTTAACAATGTTGATTCGTCCCAGCCACGAGCATGGTATGTTCTTCCATTTGTTAATATCCTTCGTTATTTTCTTTCTTAGTATTTCATAATTTTCTTTATAGAGGGCCTTCACCTCTATCCCTCACCTAGGAATACACCTTTGTCAGGTATATTCCTAGGTATTTCATTTTCTTTAAAGCTATGGTGAAGGGAGTTGTGTCCTTAATTAGTCTCTCTTCTTGACTGTTATTGGCATATACAAAGGCAACTGACTTGTGGACATTGATTTTATATCCTGAGACATTACTATATTTTTTGATGACTTCCAGGAGTCTTGTGGTTGAGTCTTTGGGGTTCTCTAGGTATAAAATCGTATCATCAGCAAAGAGGGAGAGTTTGACCTCCTCTCCTCCCATTTGGATGCCCTTTATTTCCTTGTCTTACCTAATTGTATTGGCTAGAACTTCCAGCACTGTGTTGAATACTAATGATGACAGAGGACAACCTTGTCTGGTTCTAGTTCTGAGAGGAAAAGCTTTCAGTTTTACTCCATTCAGTAAAATATTAGCTGTGAGTTTGTCATAGATAGCTTCAATCAGTTTCAGAAATGTGCCATGCATGCCTATACTCTTCAGTGTTCTAAATAGAATAAGATGCTGGATTTTATCAAATGCTTTTTCTACATCTATTGAGAGTATCATATGGTCTTTGTTTTTGCTTCTGTTAAGATGGTGGATAATGTTTATGGATTTGCGCATGTTAAACCAGCCTTGTATCCCTGGGATGAAACCTACTTGATCATGATGTATGACTTTTTGATGATAAGCTATAATCTATTGGCTAGGATTTTGTTGAGAATTTTTGCATCTATATTCATGAGTGAAATTGGTTTGAAGTTCTCCTTTTTATTTGAGTCTTTTCCTGGTTTTGGTATCAGAGTGATGTTTGCTTCATAGAATGTGTTGGGGAAGATTCCTTCCTCCTCAATTTTTTGGAATAATTTCTGCAATTTGGGAATAAGCTCTTCCTTGAAGGTTTGATAGAATTCTGGTGTGAAGCCATCCAGACGAGGGCATTTTTTTGTTGGAAGATTTTTTATTGTTTCTTTAATCTCAGTACTTGAAATTGGTCTGTTAAGGAGCTCTATTTCTTCCTGGCTAAGTCTAGGGAGAGGGTGTGATTTCAAATATTGATCCATTTTCTTCACATGGCCAAATTTCTGGGTGTAGAGTTTCTGGTAGTATTCAGAGATGATCTCTTGTATCTCTGTGGCATCAGTTGTTATTTCCCCTTTATCATTTTTGACTGAGGTTACTAGAGATTTTACTTTAGTCTGGCCAAAGGTTTATCTTTTTTCTTTATGTTTTCAAAAAAACAACTCCT
>CAUYON010108801.1:0-17007 GCA_963573935.1 Arctocebus calabarensis
GGAGTGCCAGGAGTTCCAACTTGCAGGTGGAGAATATATACAGTTTTATACCGCTTTATGCCTGGCAGGAGGGTGCCGCGGCACAGGGGAAGGAGGTCCGGTTTTTAGAGGGTCTCTCCCGTGGGGTGCAGTGGGAGGACAGCTGAACTCTGCTCACTTGTTTGTATGGAGGTATGGCGTATACTGCGAGCTGTTCTCTTGGGGGAGGGGACTCCTGTCCGCCTGGTGATGTGCTCTGTACCTTTTATTTGTATCCTTGGGGTCGCAGGTCGCTCCAATAGGGTTGATGTGCGTTCCTCGACCTTGTCTTTTGACTCAACTCCAAACCGTTGGCTTTCTTGCTAAATTTCTGTCCTTTAACTCTCCTTCTGGACAGGAGCGTCTGCAGAAAGCTGGCTACAGACCGCCATCTTGGCTCCTCCCCCAGTCTTCCATCTTTGTATCCAAGGAACACTGACTGAGCATGTACTATATACAAAAATATCTTTTAGACTTCTAGGAAAAAAGGGGGGGGGATTTTAGAGATTAGAGCAAAGCCCTGAAAGCATAAGATTTTTTTTTCATGCCTTATTAAGGTGATGGATTCCACCAAGCTAATGGTGGACTCTGGTTAGATTCTTAAGTCATCCATTTATATAAACACTATGTTGAGTACTTAGAAACACCATTATTTGCCCTCCCCACATTGCTTATGGTCTAGAGGGGAAATTGTAATGACCCAGGAAAGACATGAGTGCTTAAACAGAGAGATCACAAGAGAAAGTGCTTCTACCTTAGGAAGGTCACATAGACCTGCCAGAGAAGGTGATGTAACAGCTGACTTCAAGTTACTGGAAGGATGAGAGGAGCTCAGAGGAGTTTACCAGACTGACAAGAGGAGAAATCACTCCAGGTGTAGGTAAGACAAAGCCTAGAGCACTCAGGGAACCACAGAAGGGATTTATAGGAAAGCAGAAGAGCTGAGACTAGAGAGATAGTGGTCAGGGTGAGACCCTAAAGGCTTTGAATAGAATATATCAAATGACACAACCCCCATAGGTACTGAGAAGCCAGTAGGGTTGTGAGGAAGCAATACATCCACTTGGTCTCTTTGAAAGATCCTACTGTACACCATTCAAAGATGGATTTGGACTTGTAAGACAGGGAACAAGTTTAAGAACACCAACTGGAAAACTAATCAAATGTAAACTCATTCAAAATCCTAGCCACCTGAATGGTGTAAAATTTTTAATTAATTATTTTTCATAAAAATTTAGAGGGAAATTACTTATTTTTCAAAAACATTTCTATTTTCAGACAACTCGGACTTAGTATGCCGGACTTGAAACCAGTTCAAATTCTGGCTTTATCATTTATTATCTATGTGACTCAAAGACAACATTCTTAAACTCTTTACCTAAATTTCATCATTTGTAAAAAGGAAATAATATGTCCTATCTTCTGAATTTGTCATGACATTAGGATAATGGACACAAGGTCTAACATTCAGTAGTTAACCTAATATATAACTACCTAAATGTTTTTATATTTATTTGCCAAAGAATCAGCTCTTTGAGTGTATTTAAATACAACTTAATTTGTAGTGTTCAATCTGCAAAAATTCAATTTGCATATGACATTTCATGAACACCTTTACTTCTTAAATGGAGACTTGATAGCATCTTCTTTGTGGTTTTCTTTCTGTCCCTGAAGGTCAGGTTTTTAAAATGTTAGGTGGGAGAATGAAAAAGAAAGAAAATTGGCAAGAAACTGCTAAATCACTAAATTCTTTGTTTTATCCTATCATTTGAATCATATGGTGGCACTTAACCTTTCTCAGTTTTCCTTTCATTTTTCTCCTTATCACTTCCATCACCTCAGACAAACCAATTAAACTTCATAAACCCTTTAAAGATTATGTGTTCCCAGCTCAGCCTTGCTTAGAATTTCAAATGAGATGCCATCTTCTTAGAGCTTAATTGTTTCTTTATCAACTCCTGTGATTTCCTCATATCAGTCATTCAGCCAGCTTTATTAGGTGATTTCTATTCTTGGTGGGTAGTACAAAAAAGTGAAAAAGATAAATCATTCAGATACGGGATTAACAGTCTGGGCTCTTTGCAAAGCCTCCTACTAAAAGGTCTTTGTGTCCCTTGCAGTTGAATACCACCTCACAGCTTACAAATCACTTTGCAGTTTTTAAGTTGCTTTCATAGGCACTAGGGTTTTTAATCCTCACAAGACTCACAGTGTCTGATAAGCAGCATTTTGCAAATGAGGAACTGTTGCTCAGAACAGGTTGGTGACCTACTCAAAAAATTCAGAATTAGTAAGAGGCAGAACTGATGCTTCAACACAGGTTTCTCTGATTCCAGGTTCACGTCTCCTGAAACATAATGGCCTGAAAAATGGAGCCTAAGAAACATTAATGAAAAGGCACATTATTCTAAATTAATTTGGAACTGGTACAGAGCTATGAGTTCCATCTTCCCTGGAGGAAATGAGAGTAAACTGCTTCTTGTATTACCGTAAAATATAGGCACAATTTTGAAATGTCCCCATGTCTATTTTTAAAACTACAAAACATTTTAAAGGATTAGAAAATGCATTTATTCAACACAGGTTGAGTGCCCACAAATACCCTGCACTGCTGTATACGTTGGGAACATGGTCATGGATGACACAGGCAAAACTCTCATTCTGAGGCAGCTTATATTCAAGGGGGGAAATAAACAGAAAACAAAGAAACAAATATAGTAGAACCTCCATAGCTGACCACCTCCCTACATTGACCACCTATTTAACTTGACCTAATTTTTGTAGACTGCACATGCATCAAATGTACATATCAGTACAGTAAGCCTAGTTCCTTATGTTGACCACCAATACTGTATGTTGGCCAGTTTGTTACAGTCCTTCGGGTAATCAACTTACAGATGTTCTACTACTTATCAGATGGTGATGAGTGCTATTAAAAAAAATCGAACAGGATATGGGATTATGATACTGGAAAGCTGTGTTTATTAATTTTATGTATCAATTAACTGTTCTGCAGGGTGCCCAGATTAAACATTATTTTGGAGTATTTCTGTGAAGGTGTTGCCAGGTGAGATTAGAATTTGAGTGAATGGATTCAGAAAAGTATACTTTCCTCCAATTCATTGAGGGCCTAATTAGAAAAGAAAAAAAATATAGGCAGAGAAAGGAGAAATGTACCCCTTTTGTTTCCTGCCTGCCTGTTTAAATTGGAACATCAGTTTCCTCCTGCCCTTAAACAGGGATTTACCCTGGGTCTCAGGCCTTCAAATATGGGCTAAAATTACACCACTGGCTTTCCTTGGTTTCCAGCTTGCAGGCAGCAGATCATGAGATTTACTAGCATAACTTTTCCCCATTACTTTTTTTTTTTTTTGAGACAGAATCTCACAATGTCACCCTCCGTAGAGTGCTGTGGTGTCACAGCTCACAGCAACCTCAAACTCTTGGGCTTCAGTGATTCTCTTGCCTCCGCCACCCAAGCAGCTGGGACTACAGGTACCTGCTATAACACCTGGCTATTTTTTCTTGCAGTTGTCATTGTTGTTTAGCTGGCCCAGGCTGGGTTCAAACCCGCCAGCCTTGGTGCATGTGGCTGGCACTGTAACCACTGTGCTATGGGCACTGAGCCCCATTCCTTTTTTTGAAAGTATAAAAATACCAAGAAGAAATTTCAAGTAATAATAAAAGAAACATACATATTTGCCACTTAGAATTAACATGTCTTTATTCTCTTAAATAAAAGAAAAATATTACAGATAAACAATGTCCTTTTTATTAACCATTATTACAAATTTGGTGTTAATCCTTTCAGTTTGTTATTATTATTTCACTAATAAGTAGCATCATATAAAGTTACCAGCATTCAATCACTTCTGACTTGCAAAAATAGCAATTTCATAAAGCTCAACCTACTGCCTATTTATGAATCCACAAGCATATCATGAGTGACTGTATTTTTGCATTTGACAAAATTCATCACACTTTCATGATAAAAACTTTCAACAAACTAGGCATGGAAGGAACATATCTCACAATTATAAAAGCCACATATGACAAACCCACAGCCAACATCATACTGAATGGGGAAACATTGAAAGCATTCTTACCAAGAATTGGAACAAGACAAGGTGCCCAGTGTCACCACTGCTATTCAATATAGTGCTGAAAGTCCTGGCCAGAGCAATCAAACAACAGAAAGCAATAAAGGGTATCTAAATCAGGAAAAACAAGGTTAAGCTGTCACTTTTTACTGATGACTTAATCATATCTAGAAAACTCCAAAGACTCCTAGAATTGGTAAATAAATTAAGCAAGGACCCAGGTTACAAAAATAATGTCCAAAAATCAGTAGCATTCCTTTACGCCAACAACAGTCAAGCTGAAAGTCAAATCAAAGACTCAATACCTTTTACAACAGACACAAAGAGAATGAAATACATAGGAATATATGTAACTAAGGTGGTGAAAGATTCCTACAAAGAGAACTACAAAACACTGAGGAAAGAAATCTCAGATTTACACAAATAAATGAAAAAGCATATCATGCTCATGTATTAGCTGAATCAACATTGTTAAAATGTCTATGCTGCTCAAAGTAAATTACAGATTCAATGGATGTAATCTCCATCAAAATACCAGCACCATAATTTACTGACCTAGAAAAAAATCATTCTATGATCCATTTGGGACCAAAAAAGAACCCATATAGCAATCTTAACGTAAAATAACAAATCTGGAGGCATCACATTACCAAACTGTACTACAAGGCAACAGTAACCAAAATAGCACATATTGGCGAAAAAAAAAAAAAGAGAGAGAGAGACATAGACCAATGGAATGGAACAAAGAACCCAGATATAAAACCATCCACATACAGCCAACTGATCTTTGACTAAGTAGATGATAATATACACTGGGGAAAAGAAATCCTGTTCCATAAATGGTACTGGGAAAATTGGATCGCCACATGCAGAAGAATGAAATATACTTCAAATCGCTCACCACTCACAATTAATTCAAGATATATAAAACACTTAAAAGTAAGCCATGAAGCCATATTAATGCTAGAAGAAAATGTTGGAAAAACTCTTCTAGATATCAGCCTAGGCAAAGAATTTATGAAGAAGACCTCAATCACAAACACAGCAACAACAAAAACAAATAGATGAGGGCTGATTAAATTAAAAAGTTTTTGCACAGCTAACAGAACAAATGGACAACCTACAGAAAAGAAGAAAATATTTGCAAGCTATGTATCCAATAAGGGGCAAACAATCAAAATCTATAAAAGACTCAAGCAAATCAGCAAGAACAAAACAAACAACTCCATTGAAAAGTGGGTAAAGACATGAACAAAATGTTTTCAAAAGAAGATAGACAAATGGTCCAATAAACATCTGAGAAAATGTACAATGTCACTAATCATCAGAGAAAGGCAAATTAAAATCAATCACAATGGGCTATCACTTTACTCCTTTAGAATGGCTTTGATTAAAAAGTCCCACAACAAAAGACGCTGGCATGGATGCAGAGAAAGGACCTGCAAATTAGTAAAATCTCTATGGAAAACAATATGGAGATTCCTCAAAAAACTGAAAATCAATCTATCATTTAATATAGCAATCCCATTACTGGATATTTACCCAAAGGAAAATAACTCATTGAATCAGAAAGACACCTGCACTCAAACATCTATTGCAGCACAATTCACAATTGCAAAGATGTGGAATCAACCTATGTGCCATCAGTTCATGAGTGGATTAACAAAATGTGGTATGTGTATGTGATGGAAGCTTACTTAGCCATGAGGAAGGATGAATTAAGGCCTTTTGCAATAATTTGGGTTAATTGGAGACCATTATCCTAAGTGAAATACCTAAACAATGTAAAAACTAACACAACATGTAATCGCTATTGAATTAGAACTAACCAATGAGCACACATGCACACAGAATGAAGTAAAACTCAGTGGAAATCAAGCATTGTGATATGGGAAGGGGAGTATGGGTGCAAACCTACCTAACAAATACACTGATCACTATCTGGGTGATGGGCACACTTACAACCCTTACACAAGGCTTACAAAAGCAATCCATGGGATCAAAACATTTGTAACTCCATAACATTTTGAAATAATAACTTTTTAAAACAACTCCTAATGATTTCCTTGCTAATAGTCACTTGTGTCAGTGCAGCCTATGTGATTATGAGTTTTGGGATTATATTAAAATAATACAACCTGAAAGGAAGAAGAAGAGCTCATAGACATGGACTTTATTTTTCTTCCTTGTGATCCTTGTTAAAACAACTTCTGTGGGAAGAAGTATGGAGACTCTCAAAGAACTAAAAAGTGGACCTTCCATTTGATATTGCAATCCCCTTACTAGATATCTACCCAGAAGAAAAGAAAAATCTTTTTACCACAAGGATATTTGCACTAGAATGTTTATTGCAGTCACTTCATAATTGCCAAGGCATGGAAGCAACCCAAATGCCCATCAACCCATGAATGGATTAACAAACTGTGATACATTTGTACCACAGAATACTATTCAGCCATAAGAAAAGATAGAGTCTTTTTCTTTTGTATTTACCTAGATAGAGTTGAAACACATTCTTCTTAGTAAAATATCACCAAAATGGGGAAGAAGTATCCAATCTACTCAATACTAATATAAACAACTATATGCCCATACAAATGAAAAATACAAATGTAGCCTAGCAAAGGGAGGAGGAAAGCAGAGAGAGGGGAGAGAAGAGGGAGGGGATTGGTGTGCTTTCACCTAGTGTGCACAATGAAAGGGTATATAGCACACCTCTAGGGTGAGGGGCACAACTACAATAGGGAGTTTACCTAACAAACGCAAACATGTAAACTAATCATCTGTACCCTTATATTAATCTGACATAAATTTTTTTTTAAAAAACTGTTTCTTTCACACCAGTATATACTTCAAAGCCATGGAAAGACATGGAATTTGCCTTTGCTATAAACTGAATACTTACGTCCTCCCAAAATTCGTACATTGAACCTAATCCCCAATGTGAGGACATCTGGAGGCAAAAGCCTTAGGATGTGATTAAGCCATGAGGATGAAGTCCTTGTGAATGGGACCAGTGTCCTAATAAAAGAGACCCCAGAGAGGTCCTTCACCTCTTTCCACCATAAGAGGTTACAGAGAGAAGGTGGCCATCTGTGAACCAGGAAGGCAGACTTTGCCAGACACTGAATCTTCTAGCACCTTGATCATGGACTTCACAGCCTCCAAAATTGTAAGGTATGCATTTATAGGCCACCTCATCTATGGTATTTTTGTTATAGCAGCCCAAACAGAATAAGACAACCTCTTTTCCCTTAGGAACAAGTCACCTTAGACTTTTAAGATATCTTGAACAGTGAATCTTGTACCATTGGTTCTTTGAAGGCTAGAAACAGATCTAACCCAAGCATTTCAATAATCTAACACAAAATTGGTACTTGCAAAACATTTTTTCCAACCAAATGGAACTATCGCTTTGCAGCTCAGTTTCCTTCACTATAAAATAGGTGATTTCTCAAGTCCCTGCTGCTACTAACACACTAAGATTCTACCTTGCTTATCTTTTTGGAATGTTCAATTACCCAGTTCAATTCAAACCGTTCCTTTTTCTTTCTTTCTTTTTTTTTTTTAATTAATCTATTACAAACCTGTGCAGCCTAGCTGTTGAAATTATGGTAGATGCTGGCTTCCTTCCATCTGGAATGAGTGAGTCTGTGTCTATGAAATGCCAAAACAACCATTGAGCTCACTCAACTCCCCAGTCTGAAGGGAACAGTCACATCAGTTAAAATGCTTACTTTTATGACCACAGGCAAATACAGATCTCATTCACTGGATCTTTAGTGATTTGAAGGCCTGAGCTCAACATTATTCTAATCATAGGAAAAGCAAATTTTGAGTGTGTGCTTCACAAGCATTTATGTAAAAGCACTTTCCAATTATAACATGGTATCAGAATATAATTTACCACATTATTGTTAATAGTGATGGTGGTACTGAAAAAAATCTAGAATAATATATAGCAAGCTAGGCCAGGCACAGTGACTCATACCTGTGATCCCAGCATTTCAGCAGGCTAAGGTGGGAGGATCACTTGAGGCCAGGAGTCTGAGACTAGCCTGGGCAATAGAGGGAGGCTGCAACTCTACAAAAAAAAAAAATAATAATTAGCTGGGCATGGTGGAATGTACCTATGGTTCCAGCTACTTGGGAAGCTGAGCCTACAGTTCAGTTCAAGGCTGCAGTGAACCATGGTGGTATCACAGCGCTCCGGTCTAGATGACAAAGAAAGACCATATCTCTAAAAAAAAAAAAAAAGCTAACTTTTAACAATGCATATATTTAAAAGGTGGGATTAAAATACACTATTAGGCACAGTGCCCGTAGCGCAGTGTTTACAGCACCAGCCACATAAACTGAGGCTGGTGGGTTCAAACCCAGCCAGGCCAGCTAAACAACAATGACAACTATACCAAAAAATAGCCAAGCTTTGTAGTGGGTGCCAGTAGTCCCAGCTACTTGGGAGGCTGATGCAAGAGAATAGCTTAAACCCAAGAGTTGGAGGTTGTGAGCTGTGACACCATGGCACTCTACCAAGGGCAATGTCATGAGACTCTGTCTCAAAAATAAAATTAAATTAAATTTAAAAAAGACACTTTAGATGTGTGTTTTTATTGCGTTTGAATTTAAAACAATGAACTCATATTAATTGTGTGCCAAAAAATTAAGAGAAAAGATAAATAATGTGACCTTCTCGGTGTGTCGAATTACTTTTGGAATAATTGTAACATTGGGAAGGAAGTAAATTGTCCCTGGGAAGGGAATTACATGTAGTCCTGATGCTTCCATATGCTAGTTGGGTGGCAATAAAGGTTCTTCCTTCATATTCCTAGGAAATAAGAATAAAGCTCTCCACCTTCCAAAGCCAGTGAGAGGACTTAAGAGGTGCATCTGAAAACACAATAGCCTAAATAAATTCAAAGACATATTATCATCTTACTGGATCTTTCCAGAAACCATGTTGCTTTTGGCTAGATTTCTTATTTTTCAATTTGTAAATGACCTAACAAAGGCCCACATAGGTTAAGCAAATGGTTTTAGACAACAAGGACAAAGGGCCCAGAGGTTTATTTTCTATTTGCATATTTTATGCATATATTTGTTTGCCTAAGGCTAGGGTATGACTTGCATATCATTTTCTTATATAATCAAAAAAAAAGGATACAAGTATAAAAGAAGAAAATCTCAGCTAACAAAGCTGCCATTAACAAAATAGTTGTCGCCATCTTGAGCAGCAGTGAAGAAAGAACCGTCAATTCAAGCCCTAGTGAAGCCTACCAAATATAATTTTACCCAGTTTTATTTATCTCTATAAAGCAATTAAACAGGAGGCAGAACAGATGAAAGGAAAAAATAGCCCATTTCAAACTAAAGCCAGCTATATTCTCTGCACTATCTCTTCCCTTCCCCCAAACCCTACTTCAGCTATAGCCTCTAGAAATGCTTGTGAATACTTAACATATGGATGCTCTGTCTCATATTTCACAGCTCCTAAAATGACAAATAGTGCACAGGTTGTCACTGTGAATGGCAGATCCAAAGACTGGGGCTCAGCTGCCTCCATTATTCAGAGGGGAATTGCTGCAAGTTATTTCTTTGCCATTCCAGGCCAGCCGGCTGGCTCTGCTGCCTGCCAACTGTTTGACTTTGCATTTAACTTATTTGAGCTTCTATTTTTTCATCTGTAGAAGAAATAACAGTGATATCTACCTCAGAGAGCTTTTATAAGAATTAAATGAGATAACATACACAGGATTAAATGAAATGAGAGGACTGTACCTACCTAGCAGGAGGTTTGGGTACATGGCAGGTGCTCAAAAACTGCTTACTGCCTATGAAAAGCAATACAGTATAAAAGCTAAGTTAAGCACCTGGACCCTGAACCAAGCAGGCTGGGTTGGAATCCTGTCTCTGCCATTTACCGGTGTACATTCAACCAAGTCATCATCCCCTTTGCTCTGCCTCTATCTGAGTGTGGATAGTGATGGTGCCTACATTATAAGGATTATAAAATGCACAGTGCCTGGCACTACGTAAATGTTTGTTAAACAAATTGCAAAGAGCTCATACACTATTGAAACTGCTCAGCAGTTTAATAAGGAAGCAGAGGGAACTGTCGCAGCCACAGTCAGTCATAGTATCACAACTGCTCTAATGATCCAAAAGCATCCCTCACTTCCCTCGCTCATTTCTGAATCTCCTTCTATTGCTCCTGCACCTTCTTTCTCACTCACTCCTGTGTCAGCCTCATGGCTTTGTCACCGGCTTCTCTGGACCTTTGGAGCTTCTCTGCCTTCTGTGCCTCACTGTGTGGCTTCAGATTCCTTGGCTGAAAGAGGTAGATTAATGTAGCTACTCACCCATGGCTCCCCTTCCCCACTACACAGGTCTCACACCAGGCCACTTCAGAAGCCACTGGCTTCCCTCATGTCCAGGCTTTAGTGGTGACCACAGTTGTAAAGTCACATCATTCAGAACCCAGCCACTTTTGCCCAGGAAAGTGGTTGTAGGTGTGAAGAGAATTATAAATTATGTTTTGGTAATAATCATCACAAATATTAAATCCAACTCTATTTTATAGATGGTCTCTTAGTCCATTTGTGCTGCTCTAACAAAATATATGAGACAGTAATTTGCAGACAATGGAAATTTATTGCTTACCATTCTAAAGGCTGGAAGTCTCTAGACACAGGCCCTGTGCCTTCCCAGGGCCAGCAGGTTTGCTGTCTGGTGAGGGCTCTGTTTCTGCTCCCAAGATCAACAATCCTCAAACTACAACCTGCAGGCCACATGTGGCCCACCGAGGACAAATCTGGCCCACTGTGTGTTTTTGCCTCAACTGCCTGTCCTGTTTAGCAGTGGAATCATCCCCAGACTGCAAAATCTGGAAAAAACATCGGTTACATTCCCAAACAAAACATGTGCGGATCCACTAGAAAAGTTGCAAAAGGAGTTCCAATTTAGATTTTAAAACCTTCATCTCCATGAACAGGACATACAGCTTTTCCATAACCCATCTTCTATTGACATTGAAAATGTAGAAGTCAGTCCCTGAAGTCGCAGCCCTGGCTGCCCCTCTGCGGGCTGCTCCTGCGCTACCTCGGGCCAGTGTCTATGACAGGTGGGAACTAGGCACTGATGGGTGCGGCAGGAGCAGCCAAGCGCTCCTGCGGCTTGGCTCCTGCTCCGGCTCGGCTCTGCGTGGGTGGCGGCTTTCTGGCTTCTCCATGGGGCTGGCCTGTGGCACCCGGATGCTCTAAGAAAGTTTCCACTGTTGCTTGGAGGACACACGCAGTGGGATTCAGAATTCCTGGAGAATTGCCTTTGTGAGAAGCTGGAAGTATTTCTTTAAATTCCATCTCTTAGTTTTTCAAAGAAACATCAAGAAACCATCCAGTAGGGTGCCAGCCCCATATACCAAAGGTGATGGGTTCAAACCCAGCCTCAGCCGAACTGCAAAACAGAAAAATAGCTGGGTGTTGTTGCAGGCACCTGTAGTCCCAGCTACTTGGGAGGCTGAAGCAAGAGAATCACCTAAGCCCAGGAGTTGGAGGTTGCTGTGAGCTGTATGAAGCCATGGCACTCTACCGAGGGTGACAAAGTGAGACTCTGTCTCTACAAAACAAACAAACAAACAAAAAAACACGAACAACATTAGTAATGAAGAGTTTGACTGCCACTTGCTTGATGAAAGTTTTACTGCCAAGGACATTCTGGACCAAAAAATCAATGAAGTTTCCTCTGCTGATGATAAAGATGCCTTTTATGTAGCAGACCTCAGAGATGTTCTGAAGAAACACCAAAGATGGCTAAAAGCTCTTCCTTGTGTCATTCCATTTTATGCAGTCAAATGTAATGACAGTAGAGCCATTGTGAAGACCCTCGCTGCCATTGGGACAGGATTTGAATGTGCTAGCAAGACTGAAGTACAAATTGGTGCAAAGTCTCAGAGTGCCTCCAGAGAGGATTATCTAAGCAAATCCTTGTAAACACGTGTCTCAAATTAAGTACGCTGCCAATAATGGGGTCCAGATGATGACTTTTGACAGTGAAGTCGAGTTGATGAATGTTGCCAGAGCAAACCCCAAAGCCAAGTTGGTTTTGTGGATTGCCACTGATGATTCCAAAGCAATCTCTGTTGACTCAGTGTTAAATTTGGTGCCACACTCAAAACCAGCACACTTCTTTTGAAATGGGCAAAAGAGCTAAATATTGATGTCATTGGTGCCAGCTTCCACATAAGTAGTGGCTGTACTGATCCTGAGACCTTTGTGCAGGCAATTTCTGATGCCCGCTGTGTCTTTGACATGTGAGCTGAGGTTGGTTTCAGCATGTACCTGCTTGATATTGGTGATGGCTTTCCTGACTCTGAAGATATGAAGCTTAAATTTGAAGAGATCACTGGTGTAATCAACCCAGCATTGGACAAGTACTTTCCATCAGACTCTGGAGTGAGAATCATAGCTGAGCTAGACAGATGTTATGTTGCACAGATTTCACACTTGCAGTTAATATCATTGCCAAAATATTGTATTAAAGGAACTGATAGGCTCTGATGATGGAGATGAGTCCAGTGAATAAACCTTTATGTATTACATCAATGATGGAGTATATGGATCATTTAATTGCACCCTTTATGATCATGCTCATGTAAAGCCTCTCCTGCAAAAGAGACCTAAAACAGATGAGAAGTATTATTCATCCAGCATATGGGGACCAACATGTGATGGCCTTGACTGGAGAGTTGAGTGCTGTGACCTGCCACAAATGCATGTGGGCGACTGGATGCTCTTTGAAAATATGGGTGCTTACACTGTAGAAGCTGCTGCTTCTACTTTCAATGGATTCCAGAGGCCGACTATCTACTATGTGATGTCGGAACTGACATGGCAACTCGTGCAGCAAATCCAGAACCCCGACTGCTTACCCAAAGTAGAAGAGCAAGATGTTGGCACTCTGCCTATGTCTTGTGCTTGGGAAAGTAGAATGAAACGTCACCCAGAAAATTGTGCTTCGGCTAGTATTAATGTGTAGATATCATTCTGTAGCTGTTAACTGTGAGTTTAGCTTGAATTCAGGGATTTGGGGGGACCATTTATCTTAATTATTGCTAGATTTGAAATGTCTTTGTAAGAGTAGGGTTGGCACAGATGCAGCAATATGTAAGATTAGGAGATGAGGTCACACTTATCTGTGTTCCGATGGAAACTATTTGAATATTTGTTTTATATAGATTTTTATTCACTTTTCAGACATGCTATGAAAGAGTACCCCTCTGCTGCTCAGCAATCATTTGTAGCTCGTACAGTGGCAGAATGGGCCAAAAGCTTATTGTTGTGACCTGTTTTAAGAATAAAGTATCTTGAAATTTAAAAAAAAAGAAAGAGAAAATGTGGATACAATTTACCAAATGGAATTGGCTGAACTGCAGAATTGTGACTCTCTGAAGGATGCATTCAAGTCAAGCAGCCTTCCTAATTTCTATGCATCTCTCCCCTCTGAGAAATACCCTAATCTCAGCAACCATGCACTCAAAATGGCAACCATCTTTGGTATCACTTATGTCTGTGAACAGACATTTTCCAGAATGAAACATCTGCAATCTCCAACCAAATCTAGACTAACTGATGCATACTTGCATCACTTGTTACGACTAGCAGTGACAAATATGGTATGGAACTGGACATTGACCATCTCATTAGGCAAAAGCAGGACCATAGTTCCCATTGAAATACTGGTAAGTTTGTTGGTTTAACTTTATTTGTTCTTCATTTTAAATATTGTATTTGTTCTCGTTTTGTTTTTTTACTTCAAAATAAAATATGTGCAGTGTGCATAGGAATTTGTTCATAGTTTTTTTTTTGTAACTATAGTCTGGCCCACCAACAGTCTGAGGGACAGTGAACTGGCCCCCTGTTTAAAAAGTTTGAGGACCCCTGCACTAGAGGGAGGGTGTTGTTGAGTGTCCCGAAGACCACCCTCAGGCTCAATGATTTGCTAGAACTTGTAGGATACAGAAAAGTTGTTATACCCACTGTATGTTGCTTAGAGCAAAAGGAAGGATACAGGTTATAATCAGCAGAGGTAAAAAGTGCATAGGGCAGAGTCCAGGAGCCCAAGCTCCAGTTGTCCTTCCTCAGTGCAGTTGTACACACAGCATTTGATTCTCCCAGAAACTTAGCAAGTCTTAGTGCAGAGAGCTTTGCAGGGGGTCAGCCGTGTAGACACAGAGCACCTGTGTGGCCAACCAGCCTGTCCAGAGGTCAGACTGATATTGCATAGCTCATGACCCCTAACCACAAGCCACATTGTCAGTATAAGCCTCCAGTGTAGTTCAAGGCCACAGTAGCCAAACACACTCATAACTTAGAGGCCATCTCCCAGAAGCCAGAGCTTTCTATGGAATAGAATAATTCCAGGGTTGGACTAATTCAGGCCTACTGAGCCAGACTTTTACTTAATGTAGAAGGAAGCAACTTCAGGTGCCCACTTAGGGCCATTCACTGGATAATTCTGCTTTTCTGTCCACAAAGGGAAGGGAGCACATTTCTTATTCATAGAGTGAAGACTAAAACTGAAGCCCAACTCTATGTACCTGTGAGTTCTCCATTTCATGTCTAATAAAGCACAATACTTTCCAATCTCCCATATTACCATAGAAGATCATAATGTATATTCTGGAAAACAAGAATGAAAATCTAAGTCTTTTTTTTTTTTTTTGAAACAGAGTCTCACTCTGTGCCCAGGCTAGAGTGCTATGGCATCATACCTCACAGCAACCTCAAACTCTTGAGTTTGAACAATCCTGTTGCCTCAGACTCCCAAGTAGCTGGGACTACAGGCATGTGGTACTATTTTTAGTAGAGATGGGGTCTCGCTCTTACTCAGGCTGGTCTTGAACTCCTGAGCTCAGACAATCCACCTGCCTCAGCCTCCCAGAGTGCTAGGATTACAGGCGTGAGCCACCGCACCCAGCCAAAACCTAAGTCTTTTAATATTTTCTACTCTGATTGGCCTTGGGCTAAATATCTTTAAAAATCAAGAAATGATCTTTAGCCTTGTATTTTCTCTCCTTCTTCCATGTACTTGGCTATTGGTTACTTGCCTAAAATACACAGAAATGCTCTGTTGAACTTTTAGGAATACTCACATGCAAGCCAAAACATCTTAGTATAGTTTTCCTTAAAAAATCTCATATACACATGAGGCCCCCTCCCTCAGATTATGTCCTGTCTGTGAAATCTCTTCAGTTGTTATTTTTTAACACAAAACTCTAAAAATGTGGATCTGTTTTTTTGCTGCCTGCTGTAAGGTATTTGCAATTTAGATCTGTACTCTTTGATCCAGGTCTATTTCTTGCTATCTGTTGTTAACAGTTTCACAATGGGCAACTGCAGCTTCTAGATATTTTAAGAATCTTTTATTTTCATGGATGGAGAGAAAAAAATAATCTGCCACACTCTGAGAACTGAAGAAGATTGAGAGTTTGCTTTGAACCTGGACTCTCCCACACTGTAGCCAAGCCCATGCCAAATTCATACAGGTGTACACGGCATGAACAGATGAGCAGGTGTGACGGGAAGAGCTCTCAGGATCTGCCTGAGCCTGTAATGCAGTTTTCCCAAAGTGGACTTGTGCATCTGTTATGTACTTGAAGTATTTACTTACTTGCTGGCAAAAAGCCACTTAAACTGCTAAGTTTATACCCTATGGTTTACGGAGATTGGTGTTTTTATTTTAAAAAAGAAGAATGAAAAAGGACAGCAGAGGACACCACAGATGTGTCATACTGTGCTCTGTGTGAAGAAAGCACCGAGCCCACTAGAAAAGGCACAAGATTGGAGGTGTCCTAGCTCTCAGGATACTATCATATTATATGTCATCGTCATTTTGTGCTGGGGACAGATGCCTTGTTACTTGGAAGAAATGTTGAATTGTAAAGGTCATCTAGGGTGGCTTTTACAATAAGTTTTGTTGATCAAAACTAAAATATTTAGAGAGAAAATAGGAAAAGTCTGTTCTGTGCTGAAGACCCTGAATATTCTTTTTTTTCTTTTTTGAGACAGTCTCATTTTGTCACCCGTCAGTAGAGTACCGTTACATCATAGCTTACAGCAACGTCAAACTCTTGGGCTTAAGCAATTCTCTTGTCTCAGCCTTCTAAGAAGCTGGGATTATAGGTTCCTGCCACAACACCTGGCTATTTTTAGGGAGGAGGGATCTCAACTCTTGTTCAGGCTAGTCTTGAACTCAGAAGCTCAGGCAATTCACCTGCCTTGGCCTCCCTGAGTGCTAGGATTACAGGCATGGGCCACCATGCCCAGCTGACCCTGGATATTCTTAAAGATATTCTCTTTTTCACTGTCCTAATCTTCTTGGTAATCCTCATGCTCTAAACTCTTACCCCCTCCTTCTTTGCAGGCTTCTAAACCTGGTTTTTTTCCCCTTCAATATTTCATTCCTTTGACAAATGTTTTTATCATATCCATTCAATCAATCCATCTCTGTTCCCACAGAGTTTAAATTCAAGAGAGTAAAACATATCATTAATGTAACATGCATGCAAATTAAGTTTGTTAGCATATGACCAGCACTATAAAGTAAAAAAGACCAAAAGTATGAGAAAGTGGGGGTGGGGACAGGGAATGTTGTCTCTCAACCAAAACTTCCCTTTCCTGTTTCTTTTTTTTTTTTTATAATTTTATTGAATAATTGTGTACATTGGTGCAATCATAGGGCACAATGTGCTTCATATACAATCAGAAATATTTTGATCGTACTGTTACAGATAGCCTTCATGGCATTTTCTTGATCACTATATAAAGACATTGATACTCTACCTTTAATAATAATCTTAACTTTAATCACCATGCTGTATAACAGATCTCGG
>CAUYON010108802.1:0-13867 GCA_963573935.1 Arctocebus calabarensis
CAGCACCCTCCCTCCCTATCTGCCGGACAAGGAGGCCTGCCAAGGAGGTAATCCTCCACCACACTATTCTCCATAATGACCAGGGTAATCCTCCACCACAAAAATACACTCACCCAGAAACTTTTTATCAAAAAAAATCTATAGTCTTTTTATTCTTTATCTTGTACAGTGTTTTTAAAAATTGTTGCCCACCCCCCCCCCCTACACACCCCCCCCCCCCCCCCCCCCCGCCCTGGATGAAGGATTTAGGTTGGATTGTTATTTTGGTTTTTGTTAAGCACTCTTTGATATGCTGAAGAAAGATTAACAGCAAATAAACCATTAGGTTTTCAGTTATATAAAGTATAGCTATTTACTTTCTATTATTTATTTGAGGCTTGATTGATAAAAATTAGCAAGTTTTCTACATGGCTGTATAGAGTGGGAAATCTTGGAGTACTACTTTTATGTAGTCTCACAAATTTATAAAAATGTTTCAAAATATATACATTATTACAATATACTATATATATTTATATATTATATATATGATATCTCTCCAGAGAATCAGAAACTCTATAATACTGGTATCACTTGTGATAAAAAGATAAAATGCAATGAAAAGTTGAGAGTTTAAGTGACAGAAAAGATTCCATTATAGAATTTTTAGGCAAAAAGGGCTGCAATATCAACTGAGCTTCCTATTCGTTACTTAATATTTCATGCTTAGGAAAGATTTTTATGGTTAATGGATTCAGCAACCTTGAACTGTAATTTGTACATTGGGCAGAAATGTTTGATACAAATGAGTAAGTTAAAGGTAAAAAAAAAAAAGTACGTGTGTGTATACACATATATCTATGGCTAATTTATGCTTTTTGCAGTGCAGCGTAATTTCAGATTCTGGTGTCCCATCAAAGTTTAAAGGAGGAGAATTATTGTCACATTATTGTCATGTTCCCTTTTCGAACTCAAATTACTGCATTGAAAACCAGGAGTGAACTACATGTTCATTGACATTATATGATAAAAATGTTAATGATTGAGATTCTCAGATTGTTCTCAATCCATATTGATGAAACATTTGAAAGTAGTTTTAAGTTATTTAATAAATGCAGTTATATAAGTTTTTAAGGTCATGGGTAACTTCATATATGTTAACAAAGTGCTTACTAGAAGCATTGATTTGGAATCGTGGTGTCATGAAATTTTAAAGTTGGAAAGCTAGTAGACTTTGTTTGGAATCCTTTTCCATGAATTCATTCTTACATAAAAGCAGAATAGTGAGCTCAGAGCTCACTAACCTCACTCAGTACCCTCATTTTACAGATGAAATGAGGTCCAATGAGGATTATGTGACTCGACCTAGGATTACTAATCAAGATAGTAAAACCAAATTTAGGTCTTTTAATTTTAAATTGAGTATTCTTTTCACCTCACCATTGATAAACATAAGTTGCTCTAAAATACTTTAATCCTGAAATTTTACATTAGATTGTACATAAAGACTTACTTAAAAACATCACTTGTCCCTGCTAAAGAGAATCATCTCATTTAGTACTTTGCTTATTGTAAAGTATCCACTGGAGTTTTGAGACATTTAAAGGCTTACTACTTCTTAGAACTTTTATAACCTCCATCAGTTATTTTTGTTGCACCCTTCTGTCTCTCTGGCAATAAAATCCTAATATTTCATATGCTAGATGTCAGGAAAGGGAGGAAAAGAAAAAGTCTACAGCTCTAAAGCCAGACATAGGTCTGAGTCTCAGAACATTCTGAAGAAAAGGCAGAGAACCCAGGAAGCCAGTCCTAAGTCTGAAAACTCCCCCAGGAGGTTTACTGAAAGGGTTTCCAGTTGCCTACCTACCTACTGCAAAACGAGGAATACTGTCCAAGTGACTTGGAGTGGTAGAGAAGGGCGCTGCTGTAGTCAAGACAGAGACTCTTGTAAAGCTCTGCTAGTAGCATGCTGTGTGACTTTGAGCACGTGATTCATCTAAGATCCCACCAGCTTTGAGATTTTGTTTTGTTAACCTACTGTTTGCATCTTCACAAACACGTTATACTGATTGTATAAATATACAAATTCACAATTAACAAGGCTTTTTCTTTTTTGCTCAATTAACTGTTGATAGGCCAGCTACGCTTATATCAGAAATTTTATAAGATTGAAGCTTGTGGCATCCTTACTTTTGATCAATTATTTTTTCTCAAGAAGGGTAAGTATGGGCAGAGATAATGGAAATGTTATCTCTGTTTCATTATAGAGTTCAAGTGCTGATGTATTTTAAGTAAAAATATAAGAGTGTTCTTACCAAACTTTCAATTTAAATAATGTGCATTGCAGGAGCCAGCTTCTTGGTATTTGATGCAAAGAAAGGGATCCTGCGTATACTCCTGAACTTACTGGCTCTTAGCTTCTTTTCTAAGAAAAGTGTGCTCATTCATTTGTTTGAAGACTGATGGGTTGTTTTTTCTTTATTGGTGCTGCTGTTCCCAGAAAGCCTTCACTTGTTAGAAGCCTTCCAGAAAAGTTATGAAAATATCCTGTTTACATCAAAAGGAAACAAGCGAGACAGTACTATAGTCCAGTGTAAACAAGAAGGGGCTGAGACTGTTTCGCCTCCTTGCTGCAGAGGGGAGCAGTGCGGTGAAGGTCCGTGCAGGCCTTCTGTCTAACTAGGTTCAGGGCTCCTGTTCTGAAGGCACTCTTCTACAAGTCTTTCTTTTTACCTCCAAAGCCCCAGCAGATGGAACAAATTATATTATTGTCATCAAAGGCAGTGTACAATATGGATACCTTATTATAAGTTACTGATACTTTTAAAAAGTATCAATGGACAAGTTTAGTGAACTTGAACTTGTTTGGTGAGACTGTCTCAAAAAATAATAAATAAATAAATAAAATGAGATTTAAAATTTTTGTGCGTGCATATAGTATCAGATTCCCTGCTGCATAATATGGAATAAAGTTTTCAGTTTTTTATGTATGCTAATATTTAATCAGATTTTACATGGGATGCCTCTGTAAGCAGTCAGCAGAGGAGTGCATTTATGTCTGTGTTCAGTAAATCGTATAACTGAGTGTATGAATATATGTCATGCCTAAAATTGACAATTGTTCTCCAGAATCTCCTTCCTCACAAATTTCCTATTATTGAAAAACTGTTTTTCATTGATGAAGTTAGAAATCTGACATCTTTTCCTAGCCATTTCACTCATCCTTTACTGACTCCTATGTGTTCTACATTTAAAATGTTTTAGTGGCTGCCTCAAACGGCTAAGGCGCCAGCCACATACACCTGAGCTGGCAGGTTCGAATCCAGCCCGGGCTGCCAAACAACAATGACGGCTGCAACCAAAAAATAGCTGGGCATTGTGCCGGGTGCCTGTAGTCCCAGCTACTTGGGAGGCGGAGGCAGGAGACTTACTTAAGCCCAGGAGTTAGAGGTTGTTGTGAGCTGTGATGCCACAGCACTCTACCCAGGGCGACAGCTTGAGGCTCTGTCTCAAAAAAAAAAGTTTTAGTATGTGGAGTGGCGCCTGTGGCTCAGTGAGTACAGCGCTGGCCCCCATGTACCAAGGGTGGTGGTTTCAAACCCAACCCCAACCAAACTGCAACAACAAAAAAATAGCTGGACATTGTGGCGGGCACCTGTAGTCCAAGTTACTTGGGAGACTGAGGCAAGAGAATTACCTAAGCCCAAGAGCTGGGGGTTGTCGTGAGCTGTGACACCACTGCACTCTACCGAGGGTGACAGAATGAAACTCTGTCCCTTAAAAAAAAAAGGAAAGAAGGCTCAGCGCCTGTGGCTCGGCGGGCTGGAGCGCCAGCCACGTACATCTGAGCTGGCGGGTTCGAATCCAGCCCGGGCTCGCCAAACAGCAATGATGACTGCAGCCAAGAAATGGCCAGGCGTTGTGGCGGGCGCCTGTGGTCCCAGCTACTTGGGAGGTGGAGGCAGGAGACTTGCTTGAGCCCAGGAATTGGAGGTTGCTGTGATGCACGGCACTCTATCTAGGGTGACAACTTGAGGCTCTGTCTCAAGAAAAAAAAAGGAAAGAAAAAGAAATGTTTCTGCATCTAAACTCCTCCCCATCCCTAGTCCAGTGTCGTCCCAGTTCACTTGCATGTTACAGGACTCTGCTCATCAGTGTTCTTGTCTCAGACACTTGTTTTTTCAATTCATCCTACGTACAGCCACCAAAACAACGTTTAAGTCATTTTTCTAATTATGTCATTCTATTCAAAACCTACTAACAGTCTTTCTGGTGCTTATGGGTAAAGTCAGAATTTCTCCACCTATCTTGCAGTCTCTTTATCTCTACTTAAACATTCTTTACATCCTAGCACTTCTGATCTTGCCTCTGTTAGAGCCAGATTTCCAGCCACAGTATTTATGCTCCTTATTCCTTTTACTGAAAACTTCTTCATCTTTCAGAATCCAGCTTTCTCTTCCAAGAGGTCTTTTCTGGCTATTCCATCCACATTGATAACCTCACTCCTACTTTGTGAACTTCTAAAGTATTTTTTCTACCACTCCTTTTGAAAAATAACAATTGCTGCTTTTGATAGTTATGTGACCAAGTGTAGGTATCATGCCTTACAAATCTTGGTATTCACTGTAACATCCAGAGATTATAGGGCAAGCATTCTGTGACTGTGTATTTGAACAGTTTGCAGTTATCCAGACTTCTCCCCCACAATTCATAAACAAGCATATCCCAGTAACAAGGTATGAGTTAATTACATAAATTTTAAATTGACAACAGATGTGTGAGGAAAAAATTGAGCATATATGAATGTGATTATAAGCTAAAATTGATTTCTATAAACCACATATAGTATTTTCAACTATTTATGGTATTACATTTTCAGGCATATAAACACATAGAAAAGTATTTACTAATAGATAAGGTTCCTAGAAGTCAGTATTTATACACAAAAGTATTTTCATTTAACATACATGATACCAAGACATAGTAACATACTTTATTTAGCATGATTTCAAAAATTTTGATAAGGAATTTTCACCTTTTACTACTTAGGAAGTATATTTTGTAGTTAGGCCTTATTAAATCATTATGAACTTTTAATGATTGATGTTAATGAACTTGGAGTATTAAATTTTAAACTTGGAATTTTTTGAGATTCTATTTTTGTGGTATATATTTTTATACATAAACATAAAGATTTCTATCTCATAAATACTTGGTTTGTGCTTTTAATTTTTATTGCCACAAACAGCTGCCCACAGCTGGGCGTATCAGTCTGTAAGAATCGTGCTGTTAATTAAGCCGCTGAAAGCAGAGTAGTCGGGAGGCAGACACAGGCAGAACGGGAGCTGTCACTGTCAGGTGGTCTCCCTGCCAAGTACACGCGTTAGCCTCCTCATGTAACAAATCACTCCTTTCGTTTGTTGATTGTTCCTTATTTTCCTCCAAAATAACTGAATTCAAACTTATCTGAAATTTAGAAAAACATTGACATAAAGATAGATAATTAGGTAGATTATTTTTTCTATTTTGCATATTAGAATTTATTGCTTAAAACCACTGTCTTTAGCATAATTCTAAATTCAGCATTCTAGATTCTTGCAGATAATTCTTTGCTAATACTTGACATTTTATTCTTTATAGACACAGATCTTCCTGGAGTCATTCACATTTAGATTATGTTTACGGCTGGAAATGCTGAGTGTTCTATGTATTGTGCTTAAGCATGTAATTAAAAACAGTGCTTAAATGTGGGCGCCTGTAGTCCCAGCTACTAGGGAGGCTGAGGCAAGAGAATCGCTTGAGCCCAAGAGCTGGAGGTTGCTATGAGCTGTGACTCCACAGCACTCCACCGAGTGCGATAGAGTGAGACTCTGTCTCCACAAAAAAAAACAAAACAGTGCTTAAATGTGATGCATTTGTCAAATAGCCTACGGCAATAAGACACTTTTAAAAGTTTGTAATAAAATGTGTACAAATATAGACTGCCTTCGTTTTCTTCAGTACATGGGTGGGGAGAATAAGTTACACAGGGAGAATTGTCAAATTTAAGAAGTTCAGAATGAAATACAATAAAGGGAAAATGGGGCAGAATGAGCAATGAAAAAGTAATGGGAAATGTGGGAAAGGTCTAGAAGAAAGGAGGGGAGAACAAAAGCAGCCTTGTCAGTTCACTCCATCAGTCACTGCTTCACCTTAGATAGTCGTGTCTCTGTTTTTGCATGTTTTTATTTTTGCCTCACCCTTACTGGGAAAAGGACACAAGGTGGGAAGTGAGTCCCAGACGGTATCTGCAGCTACCAGGGAAGAGAAGGGAACACTAAACATCTTGGGGCTCTCCTGGCTCACCTGCTGGGGCAGCCTGTCATGGCTGGGTTTTTAAGGTTGTTTTTTTGGATTTTTTTGGGTTTTTTTAGAGACAGAGTCTCACTTTGTCGCCCTTGGTAGAGTGCCGTGGCTTCTTGGCTCACAGCAACCTCCAGGTCCTGGGCTTAGGCAATTCTCTTGTCTCAGCCTCCCAAGTAACTGGGACTACAGGCGCCCGCCACAACGCCCGGCTATTTGTTTGCTGCAGTTCGACCAGGGCCGGGTTTGAACCTGCCACCCTTAGGTACATGGGGCCGGCACCCTACTCACTGAGCCACAGGCACCGCCTCACAAGGACCCACATCTCAACTGTTACTTCAATTTCTGTGGTGCCTGTTTCTGTTTACTTTGACATGTGGGCACTCATTGGCAACATGTTGTCTTTTTAATTATTCTTTTGTGGCTTGTAAAGAGTCCACACAAGAGCTAAGGTGAACTGATACAAAATAGTTGCCACACTGGAGAAACAACTCAGAGGTCTGATGGTGGGGGACAAGAATTGCCTCCTCAATTGTATTTGAAAAAGTAGTTTAAGTCTCCATTTTGTTTTTTCTGTATGTTACCAGGTCTGCTAAGCAAGGCCTCTATTCCACTCAAAACCAGAACAGATTTATAAATTATTCTTTCGTACACAGGTTTCTGAGGTGAAGGATTGCACTAAAGCAGTGCCCTTGTGTTGCAGGAAGTTGGTGAACCGTCTAAGGAAGAGAAGGCTGTAGCCAAGTATCTTCGATTCAACTGTCCAACAAAGTCCACCAACATGATGGGTCACCGGGTCGACTACTTTATAGGTAGGGCTATGTCAGTACAGTCGTATAAGTGTACATGTCTTAGGCTGTTACCTAGTGTTTTGTACACACTATTTGGGGTGTGTACAAGTTTTTAAAATGCTTTCCAAGTATGATTCTTGAAGCTGGTGACATATGCCAGTTAATTATTCTGTTCTTTTTTTTTTATGAATGAGAATGTCTATAATAAAAGATAAAGTGCTTTCTAACAATATATTTGAGAAGTTTTAAAAATAGGATTTATTGGGCGGCGCCTGTGGCTCAGTGAGTAGGGTGCTGGCCCTATATACCGAGGGTGATGGGTTCAAACTTAGCCCCTGCCAAACAACAAAAATATAGCCAGGCATTGTGGCGGGCACCTGTAGTCCCAGCTACTCGGGAGGCTGAGGCAAGAGAATTGCCTAAGCCCAAGAGCTAGAGGTTGCTATGAGTTACAATGCCATGGCACTCTACTGAGGGTGACAAAGTAAGACTCTGTCCTTAAAATAAAAAAAAAAGAAAGAAAAATAGGATTTATTTTCAATATATTGCCTTTTGTTCAGCTAGTGCATGTACTTGAAACTAATTGGGAGCTTTGGTTCTTTACATTATATAAACAATACCATGTTATAACCTGATATCTTTTATAACATAGCCTGGTGGCTTGTAAATAGTGGTTGAATTTGCCTGTTTCATAAATTAAAATTGAATTGCCAGTATAGAAAAAAGTTCCTTTATCTTCTCTTTAGTGTTATTAATGATTTTGGCATTCATTAAAAGTTTAGAAAAAAGACATGCTCATCTCCTTGGAGCTAATATATTCAGTTACTTCTAGTGAGAGCAGTAAATTGTTTATGGAGTTTATTTTTCAGCAGGTTACAGTAAACCTTGATGAGAATTTTTATGATTGGAGAGTGAAGATTTTTGATTTATCCTATATTTGATTATATGAGTTAATAAGGGTCATGGTTACATATAAATATGTTGAATTTTTGAACACTTTCTCATGATTTTGTCTTGCTTTAATTACTATTTCTGAATGTCATTAATTTTCCAGTATTACTTTAAAAAAATAAGCTATTTCACAAGTTGAGGTTTTGAGGACCTGTTACCATAATCATATCAGACTTAATTTTCTGTTAAGGTAGATTTTCTTCTCTGCCAAATTTTATAAAATATTGTCATATTGAGACAGGCATGAATTACCATGTTTACTAAATTAAAAATAATTTCTTCTTTAGCTTCAAAAGCAGTGGATTGCCTTCTGGATTCAAAGTGGGCAAAGGGCAAGAAAGGAGAGGAAGCTTTGTTCACGACCCGGGAGTCTGTGGTTGACTACTGCCACAGGTAGTGTGCTCGCCAGCCTGGGGTTGACTTCCACAGCAAGCAGTGTAAATGATAATCTTATTATTCTCCCTAAGTCATTAAATGCAGTGATGTTACAGCCTAAACATAATTTTTACATGTAACCTGAATTTCTTTAGTACCTAAGAAATGTGTTTAGTATTAGACTATTACATTTTTACTATATATTTTTATTTGTGTTCTATTATTTTTTATATATTTACCAGGCCTACTGAAGAGTCAGCGATAAAAATTACATAGGCCGGGTGCAATGGCTCACGTCTGTAATCCTAGCACTCTGAGAGGCCAAGGCAGGTAGAATCACCTGGGCTCACAAGTTCAAGACCAGCCAGAGGGAGACCTTATCTCTAAAAATAGCCGGGCTTTGTGGTGAGCACCTATAATCCCAGCTACTCAGGAGGCTGAGGAAAGAGAATAGCTTGAGCCCAAGAGTTTGAGTTTGCTATGAACTGTGGTGCCATGGCATCCTACCAGGAGCAACAAAGTGGGACTCTGCCTCTAAATAAATAAATATCATACACTAGTGCCTGCAGTGAACAAAAAGCCTGCAAACGGCTGGGCGGTCTTTTTTCCAAAACCCTTGCAGGGATTCCCTTGTCCCTGAGTGGTGCTGACTCCGAGGGCCTTCACGCCAGACGTCCTCTGCTGTGCTGTCAAGTGTCTCCAGTGTGGTGTCGTGGTACCACTCATGACATCAAGATAGCTGCGGTATCTGCCTTTTTCTTGAGGATTTCAAAATAAAATACAGATAACTCAGTGACACGCTTTTTTTATAGTAGGTACTTTTTCTGTTTTGAAAAAAACCGTTGATGGCGAGTAGTTGAAAGACAAAATCACCTGGGAAATATGCTAGGTTTTCTTTCTATTCATATCCTTGGTTTTGTAGTACTTGCTAAGTATGGTTTTTTGTTTTTTTGTTTTTTTTTTTTAGACAGAGTCTCACTTTGTTGCCCTATGTAGAATGCTGAGGTGTCATAGCTCACAGCAACCTCCCCTGGGCTCAAGTGATCCTATTGCCTCAGCCTCCCAAGAAGCTGGGCTTACAGACACCCACCACAATGCCTAGCTGGTTTTTTTTATTTTGAATAGGGATGTGGTTTCTTGCTCAGGCTGGTCTCAAACTTATGAGCTCAAGCAATTCATCAATCACAGCCTCCCACAGTGCTAGGATTATAGGCACGAGCCACCGTGTGTTTCTTAATAGATGTTAGCTAAATTTTGTTTTCATGACACTAAAGTGGAAATTTGAGATTTTAGGTTATTTTATGTGTTTGGTAAGGTGGTGCACACAAGACAGCACTCATATTTTGTTTAACAACACTTATTTTAGACACCTGAAAACTCTCTTAAAAACTATTATTTCACAACCTAGTTTCTTAAGCTGTTGTGTTACGGAATTAGTGTATATTTCTTAAAATTCTTAGTTGCCAAAGACTGGAGATTGCTAACAGACTTTTCGGAAACAAGTTTGTTGGGGTAAGCATGAGCTAACGTGGTGCTGTCAATATTTACTTATCTTTTTTTTTTTTTTTTTGAGACACTGTCTCACTCTATTGCTCTGGGTAGAGTGCTGTGGCATTATCATAGCTCACAGCAAACTCAAACTCCTGAGTTCAAGCCATCCTCTTGCCTCAGCCTCCTGAGTAGCTGGGACTACATTTACCCACCAAGACACCCAGCTAATTTTTTGATTTTCAGTAGAGACAAAGTCTCACTCTTGCTTAGGCTGGTCTTCAGCTCCTAAGCTCAAGCAATCCACCCACCTTGCCTCCCAGAATGCTAGGATTATAGGCGTGAGCCACTGCCCCAGCCTACTTATCTTTTATAACAATTTGTCTAATTAGAAGTAGCTCCAAAGTGGAAAGTTCCTACCTGACAGTATTTGTACACTGTCAAGACAGGGATGAAGAAACAAATCAGAAACTCTGAAACTGGAACATGAGATTTGTATAAGTGTACTTTAAATGACTAAGGTGTAAAAGCAACCCGATTTCTTCAATGGGATTATAAAGTTAAAGAGGAAAGGTTGACTTAATTTGGAGTCAGGTTAAAAATTGAATGAAGCAGACTGGGCATGGTAGCTCTTGCCTGTAATTCCAGCACTCTGGGCGGCCGAGGCAGGTGGATAGCTTGAGCTCACAAGTTCAAGACCAGCTTGAGCAAAAGTGAGACCCTATCTCTACTAAAATAGAAAAACTAAGTCAAGAGGATCACTTGAGCCCAAGAGTTGGAGGTTACTGTAAGCTATGATGCCACGGCACCCTATCCAGGGTAACAGCTTGAGACTGTCTCAAAAAAAAAAAAAAAAAAGAATCAAGCAAGGACCTTACCCTTAAGAAGTTACATTGTAGTGAAGGACCGAAATTAAATAACAAACTTTTGTGAGTTAAGAGATAACTCACTCCATAGGAGTTATCCTTCCTGGAGAGGATAACAGGAGACTGGAAGATGGGAATGGTGATTGTAAACAGGGTAGGCCACAGTTGATAGAAAACTTGAAGGAAGTGAGGGTGTGAACAAAAGGGCATGCTTATCCGGGGAAGGGCATTCTAGGAAAAAGGATCAGTCAGTGTGGGCCTTGAGGTGAGAGAATAAGAAAATAATAACTACTAAAAAGGGAAAAGTTCTCTAGTAAGTTCTTTTACTAGTTCTCTGTTTAGAGAGAAATTAGTAAAACTAGAAATACATGGCATTTTGCCAAATACATTGCACATTTTTCAATTTGATGTTAGAGTCCTTTTCAGAAGTCTAGAAATCTCACTTTAGTATATTTCATTATTTCTTACTTGAAGATATTTCATAATAGTAGCAGACTGAATAATGAAATAGAGGGAGGGAAAAATAGCATCAAGAAAGACAGCTAGGGCTGGGTACGGTGGCTCACACCTATAATCCCAGCACTTTGGGAGGCCAAGGCCAGTGAATTGCCTGAGCTCACAGGTTCAAGACCAGCCTGAGCTAGAGAGAGACCCCATCTCTAAAAATAGCCGGGAGTTGTGGTAGGCACCTGTAGTCCCAGCTACTTGGGAGGCTGAGGCAAGAGGATCGCTTGAGCCCAAGAGTTTGAGGTTGCTGTGACCTAGGAGGCCACGGCACTCTACTGAGGGCAACAAAGTAAGACTCTGTCTCAAAAAAAAAAAAAAAGAAAGAAAGCTAAAAAGACATGATTTGGATCAATCACATGGTGGAAACACTTTAAATCTATTAATACTTTTTAAATTGTTTATTTCTACCCACCTCCCTTTTTTAAAGAGACAGGAGTCTCAGTTGTCTGACTGGAGTGCAGTGGCATAACCATAGCTCACTATAGTCTCTAACTCCTAGCTCCAGTGATCGTCTAGCCTCAGCCTTCAGAGAAGCTAGGACTACAGGCTCCCACCACATCTGGCTTTTTTTTTTTTTTTTGCAGTTTTTGGCCCGGGCTGGGTGTGAACCCACCTACACTGGTATATGGGGCCGGTGCCCTACTCCTTTGAGCCACGGGTGCCTCCCACTTTTTTCTTAAGAGCTAGGGTCTCATGGGGCGCCAGCCATGTGCACCGAGGTTCGGTGGGTTCAAACCCATCCAGGTCAGCTAAAAGAACAGTGACAACTGCAGCAACAACAAAAAAACATCCGGGTGTTGTGGCTGGCACCTACAGTCCCAGCTACTTGGGAGGCTGAGGCAAGAGAATCACTTAAGCCCAAGAGTTTGAGGTTGCTGTGAGCTGTGATGCCACAGCACTCTACCCAGGGCCATAGCTTGAGACTCTGTCTCAAAAAAAAAAAAAAAAAGATCGGTTCTCACTGTGTTGCCAGGCGGGGTTCCAGCTCCTGGCCTCCAGCAGCTCTCGCACGTGAGCCTCCTGACTGGGGTTAGGTGTGCATCACTGTGCACCAGGGGATCACTCGCACTGAACCCACAGAGAAGCTTTGAGGTGTAATCTCTTTTATACCTAACTCATACAGCTAAAAGTGAAAATTAAATATCGCGGTTTGTTAAGTTTTATATAATTGGCTATAAAGTTTTTGATTACTGGTGGAGCTGTTTCCCGTGGGCTTGCTAGTTGATTACTGGTGGTGCTAACTGTTTCCCGCAGGCTCCCTAGTTGTACTTTCTCTTATGAGTTGCCAATGTATGTCCCCCTTTGCTCATTTTATTCAGGTCTTATTATTTTTACATTTCAGTCTGTGTCTGTGTAATTGCTGGGGAATGGAATGTCATACTTTTTTTTTCCAAAGGCTTTTAAAGAAGCAGTTTTTTCACCGGGCACTAAAAGTAATGAAAATGAAGTATGATAAGGACATAAAGAAAGAAAAAGATAAAGGAAAAGCTGAAAGTGGAAAAGAAGAAGATAAAAAAGGCAAGAAAGAAAGTGTAAAGGATGAAAAGACAAAAAAGGAAAAAGAGAAAAAAAAAGATGGTGAAAAGGAAGAATCAAAAAAAGTGAGTTCAGGCTTGGCGCCTGTGGCTTAACGGGCTAAGGCACCAGCCACGTACACCTGAGCTGGTGGGTTCCAATCCAGCCCGGGCCCACCAAACAACAATGACGGCTGCAACCAAAAAATGGCTGGGCATTGTGGCGGGCACCTGTAGTCCCAGCTGCTTGGGAAGCGGAGGCAGGAGAATTGCTCGAGCCCAGGAATTGGAGGTTGCTGTGAGCTGTGATGCCACTGCACTCTATCCAGGGTGACAGCTTGAGGCTCTGTCTCAAAAAAAAAAAAAGTGAGTTCAACTAAAATTCAGTAAAAACCATTAACACATTATCACTCCTGGCATAAGAGCACATTTAAAATACTGCATAGCAGCCCCTTAACATAACTCTATTAGGGCTGTTATAAATACCGTGGCTGAGAATTTTTATTTCTGTGTTACAAATAGTGAACCTTTTTTGACTATATGAATGTCATGTTGGTTTTGGAGGCTTGCTTTGTTACTTTTATATTGTATTTTTACAGGAAGAAACTCCAGGAACTCCCAAAAAGAAGGAAACTAAGAAAAAATTCAAACTCGAGCCACATGATGATCAAGTTTTTCTGGATGGAAATGAGGTGAGAGTGTTTAACCTATAATTAGAAACGTAGTTTTCCATATGAGTTTCTAGAAGTAAGTTTGGTACCTTCATTAATTTATATAAATCTAGGCTCGGCGCCTGTGGCTCAACGGGCTAAGGCACCAGCCACATACACCTGAGCAGGCGGGTTCGAATCCAGCCTGGGCCCGCCAAACAACAATGACGGCTGCAACCAAACAATGGCCGGGCGTTGTGGCGGGCGCCTGTAGTCCCAGCTACGTGGGAGGCAGAGGCAGGAGACTCGCTTGAGCCCAGGAATTGGAGGTTGCTGTGAGCTGTGATGCCACTGCACTCTATCCAGGGTGACAGCTTGAGGCTCTGTCTCAAAAAAAAAAAAAA
>CAUYON010108804.1:0-26679 GCA_963573935.1 Arctocebus calabarensis
ACATTGAATAGTAATGGTGACAGAGGACAACCTTGTCTGGTTCCAGTTCTAAGAGGAAAAGTTTTCAGTTTTACTCCATTCAGTAAAATATTAGCTGTGGGTTTGTCATAGATAGCTTTGATCAGTTTCAGAAATGTGCCATATATGCCTGTACTCTTCAGTGTTCTAATTAGAAAAGGATGATGAATTTTATCGAATGCTTTTTCTGCATCTATTGAGAGGATCATATGATCTTTGTTTTTGCTTCTGTTAATGTGGATAACGTTTATGAACTTGCATATGTTAAACCAGCCTTACATCCCTGGGATGAAACCTACTTGATCCTGATGTATGACTTTTTTTTATGATAAGCTATAATCTACCGGCTATAATTTTGTTGAGAATTTTTGCATGTATATTCATGATTGAAATTGGTCTGAAATTCTTTTTAGTTGCGTCTTTTCCTGGGTTTGGTATCAGGGTGATGTTTGCTTCATAGAACATGTTAGGGAAGATTCCTTCCTCCTCAATTTTTTGGTCTAATTTCTGCAGTACAGGAATAAGCTCTTCCTGGTAGGTTTGATAGAATTCTGGTGTGATGCCATCCAGACCAGGGCATTTTTTGGTTAGAAGATTTTTTTTTAATGTGATCTCAGTGCTTGAAATTGGTCTGTTCAGGGGCTCTATTTCTTCCTGGCTAAGTCTATTGAGAGGGTGTGATTTCAAATATTGATCCATTTCCTTCACATTGTCAAATTTCTGGGCATAGAGTTTCTGGTAGTATTCAGAGATGATCTCTTGTATCTCTGTGACATCAGTTGTAATTTCCCCTTTGTCATTTCTGATTGAGGTTACTAGAGATTTCACTTTTCTATTTCTTGTTGATCTGGCCAAAGGTATCTATTTTGTTTATTTTTTCAAAAAAACAACTTGTTTCATTAATATTCTGAATGATTCTTTTGTTTTCAATTTCATTGATCTCTGATTTAATTTTGCATATTTCTTTTCTTCTGCTGGGTTTAGGCTTAGATTGTTCTTGTTTTACCAATTCCATCAGATGGCTTGTGATTTTGTTGATGCACTCTCCTTCTGTTTTTGAATGTAGGCTTCTAAAGTGGTATATTTTCCTCTCAAAACTGCTTTTGCAGTATCCCACAGGTTTTGGTAGCTTGTGTCTTCATTGTTATGCTTAAGGAAGTTAATGATTTCCTGTTTTATTTCTGCCTGCACCCAACTGTCACTCAACAGAAGGTTGTTTAATTTTCATGCCTTTGTGTGGGGTTGAACATTTTTGTTGGAGTTGAGTTACACCTTTAGTGCCTTGTGGTCTGAAAGAAATAAAAGGTAAAATTTCAATTTTGATTCTGTTGAGGTTTGTTTTGTGTCCTAGGATATGATCAACTTTGGAGAATGTTCCATGGGCTGATGAAAATAATGTATATTCTTCATCTGTGGGATGAGGTGTTCTATATGCATATATCAAGCACAGTTGTTCCAGGTTCTCATTTAAGTCCCTTATATCCTTGTTTAATTTCTGTTAGGAGGATCTGTCCAGCTCTGTAAGAGGAGGGTTAAAGTGCCCTGTTATTATGGCATTATAGGATATCATATTGCTCAGACTGAGTAAGGTCTGTTTCATGAATATAGGAGCATTTAAATTGGGTGAATAAATATTTAGAATTGAAACATCTTCTTGTTGTATTTTTCCCTTGACCAATATAAAGTGACCTCATTGTCTTTTTAAAAATTAGTTGCTTTAAATCCACATGTATCTGAAAATAAGATTACAACTCCTCTTTTCTTCTGAATTCCGTTTGCCTGAAAAATTGTCTTCCAACCCTTAACTCGGATTTTTAATTTGTGTTTTGAAGCTAGGTGTGTTTCCTGCAGACAGTAAATGGATGGCTTGTGTGTTTTTTTCTTAATTAAATCATAATTGTTTTGATTAGTGCAATCATGGGGCATAATGTGTTGACTTCATATACAATCTGAAATATTTTCATTGAACTGTTTAACATAGCCTTCATGGCATTTTCATAATCACTATATGTACACATTGGTATTCTACATTTAGTGAGTTTCACCTGTACTCTTCTAAGTTGCACTGTAGGTGTGGTCCTACCAATCGCCCTCCCTCCACCCATTCTCCCCCACCCTTCCCCTCCCTTGCCCTTTCCCCCATATTCTTGTGTTATAATTGGGTTTTAGCCTTCATATGAATGCTATAAATTAGCTTCATATTAAGGCAGAGTACATTGGATACTTTTTCTTCCATTCTTGAGATATTTTACTAAGAAGAATATGTTCCAGTTCCATCCATGTAAACATGAAAGAGGTAAAGTCTCCATCTTTCTTTAAGGCACATAATATTCCACGGTATACATGTACCACGATTTGTTAATCCATTCATGGGTTGATGGGCACTTGGGCTTCTTCTATGACTTAGCAATTATGTATTGGGCTGCAATAAACATTCTGGTATAGATATCTTTATTATGATGTGATTTTTGGTCTTCTGGATATATACCTAGTAAAGGAATTGCAGGATCAAATGGCAAGTCTATTTTTAGATTTCTAAGTATTATTCAAACATCCTTCCAAAAGGAATGTATTAGTTTGCATTCCCACCAGCAATGTAGAAGTGTTCCCTTTTCTCCACATCCATGCTCGCATCTCTGGTTTTGGGATTTTGTTATGTGGGCTAATCTTACTGGAGTTAGATGATATCTCAAAGTAGTTTTGATTTGCATTTCTCTGATGATTAAGGATGGCGAACATTTTTTCATGTGCTTCTAGGCCATGTTCCTGTCTTCTTTGGAGAAGTTTCTCTTCAAGTCCTCTGCCCACCCTGAGATGGGATCACTTGTTCTTTTCTTGCTAATACATTTGAGTTTTCTGTGGATTCTAGTTATTAAACCTTTGTCGGAGGCATAACCTGCAAATATTTTCTCCCATTCTGAGGGCTGTCTGCCTGCTGCACTTACTGTGTTCTTAGCAGTGCACAAGTTTTTAGTTTGATCAGGTCACAATAGTGTATTTTTGATACTGCTTCAATTGCCTGGGGAATCCTCCTCATAAAAAATTCACCCAGGCCAATTCCTTCAAGAGTTTTCCCTGTACTTTCTTCTAGTATTTTTATAGTTTCATGTCTTAAATTTAAATCTTTAATCTAGTGAGAGTCTATGTTAGTTAATGGTGAAAAGTGTGGGTCCAGTTTTAGTATTCTACAGGATTCCAGCCAGTTCACCCAGCAACATTTGATAAATAGGGAATCTTTTCCCCACTGAATGTTTTTAATTGGCTTGTCAAAGATCAAATAGCGGAAAGTAGCTGGGTTCATCTCTTGGTTCTCTATTCTGTTCCATACATCTATCTCTCTGTTTTTGTGCCAATACCATGTTGTTTTGATCACTATTGATTTTTAGTACAGTCTCAGGTCTGGTAGCATGATTCCTCCTGCTCTGTTTTTATTTCTGAGCAATGTCTTGACTATTTGAGTTTTTTTCTGATTCTGTATAAAATATAGTATTATTTTTTAGAGATCTTTAAAATATGACAATGGAGCTTTAATAGGAATTGCATTAAAATTGTATATTGCTTAGGGTAGTATGGATATTTTAACTATGTTGATTCTTCCCAGCCATGAGCATGGTATGTTTTTCCATTTGTTGACAGGTCAGCTATTTCTTTTCTTAGAGTTTTATAGTTCTCTTTATAAAGATCTTTCACATCCTTTGTTAGATAAACTCCCAAATATTTCGTCTTCTTTGGTACTACTGTGAAAGGGACAGAGTCCTTGACTGTTTTTTCAGCTTCACTATTATTGGTATATATAAAGGCTACAGATTTATGAGTACAACACCAATTCTTTACTGTTCAATCCAGATATGCTACATGGCAGTCCTTTCTTTTTATATAGTTTACTTTTAATCTGGCAGTAAAATTGGCACTTAATGGGAATTTAAAGACCATTTGTAAAATAAAAGATTGGATGCCATTGTGCCCAGATTCTATCACCTTTCCTTCCTTTCAATTTCTGTTGGGAAGGTACTTTCCATAGTCATTCACGTACATTGAGTAGGATCAACCTCATTCTGGCTCCAGTAGTCAGCTCTGATTAGTTCATCAGAGTACTCTATTCTTTCCTCCATCATGACTGGTTTAGGAATGGGCACAAAATTTAAGCTGATCCAATCAGAGTGAAGCTTACCCTCTGATGGAAATGCCAGGGCATAAATGCTCTGATCCCCATGGAAGGTTGTAATGAGAAGATATGTGGCATGGAACTGCCTCCACCATGAGGGGAGAACCAGCAGTTGCTCGGGGGCCACCATGTGGAGCTTGAAGATGTAGGTGGCCCAGATTTTAACCTGGAGCCTGAAACCAGATGTATTCTTTGAACTATTTACATATGTAAATCACAAAAATGATTTGCTTTTTAAAAATATGCAGATTTAAATTTTGTATTTTCTATTAATTGCTACCAAAAGACTTGTCTTGATAGAGGGAGTAATCTGGTATATTGCAAAGAATATGGGACTAGAGTGAGAAAATGTGTTTCTACATCTGGATTTCCAACAAATTGGTTTTTTGTTCCTGTATGTGGTACTCGATTTGTGATTCCTATTTCCCTAGTTGAAAAAAGGGCAACAGGCCCCTGTTCCTCATTGGACAGTTGTAAGGAGGAAGATACATCATTTATATGTGCAGAGTCGTGTTGGAAGGTAGAATCTGAGAGCATTCCACCAGGGCTAACACATTGCAGACCAAAGTTGACTCTACTCTGTCCTCTGGGGTACAGCAGATGACTCTAGAGCTTTCTCAATCTTAGTTCTCTAGCCAGTGCACAATGATCAGATGATACCATTTATGTATCTGGTTTGATAGACATCTCACTGTCCCAAGGTGAAGGAATCTTTCATTAGTCTGTCCTGGATTTTCTACTTTGGGTCAAGAGTAGAAAAGTTGAATAATGGGAATGCCATGTTGTTGCAGAGGGAAGCAATCAGGTGGAGGATAGAGGGCTACTTCTTAGGGATATGGAGAGGGAAAACCTCCTTCTGCACCAGACCTGCATGAGATCCACATTTTAATAAATATTTATTTAGTTGGCACAGTATGCCATTTGAATAGGAAGCAGGCACCAAGGCTTTCAGTCTGTGTACCACGCTTCACTGTGTAATTCTGAGTTAGTAACTGAATGACTTGAGCTTCCTGAGGCCTCAGGTTTTCTCAGTACCTGACCTGGTAGCCTCACCTTGCTGGTATGAGTATAAAGGAGACAATGTCAGTGAAAAAGCTTTGCCTTTGCAGAAAGCCCAAGTAAGACTATATTTGCAAAAACTCATAAGCTGCCTATGTGTTTTAGGAACTTGGTTCTTACTCATTGGAATACTTTGCAAAGAACATTCTTGCGCCATGAATTACATTTTCCAATAGCCTATCTCACTTTTAAGCAACTATGACCTTTAGGGCTCAGTGTGTATGTGTAGCTACTTTCTAGACTAGACCTGTAGATCATCATCATCACCACCACCATCATCATCAGCAGCAGCAGCAGCAGCACCACCACCATCACCACCATCATTTTTTGTATTTGCATCTTCATCACTGCATTTGCACCACTGCCATTTCTTCACCACCAAAGATATATAAGTCATCATGATTGGTGCTCTACATACATTCTCTGACTTAAACTATAAGCTTTCCTTGTGAGATATCCCCTTTACATATGAGAAAATCAAGATTCAGAGAGATTGTGTTTCCTAAGATCATGTAGCTAGTTGAGAGCTGTGCTGTAACCTAAACCCTGACTCTTTTCACTGTGGCATGTTGCCATTGCCAAAGGGAGCTTTGGAATTAGACCTGGAACTCCTTATCTCATTCCATTGCTTCAGCAATTCAGCACAAAGGCTCTGGTCCAACCCTTTTCCTTTTGTGTCTCAGTAAGTAATATTTCATCCTTTTCCCCTCTGATCCCACCCTCATTGCCAGATTCTGGAACCGTCTGTGTCTATAGTTCAGCTTCTCTCCCTAGGCGTTTGAGAAAGGCATTCTCCACAAAAAGGGAAAACACATTTTATTAAAGCAAACATGCAGTCCTCAGCACTTTTACTTATCTTATTTATACACTGCAGTGCAGCTTTCTATGACCTAGTGATTATCATTTCCCAGAGCTATCATCATTTTAAAGCTACCTGTTCATCCGGCTTCAGCAGATGGCACTATGCTAGGAATATTGTAAGAGCTTTAAAGAAAGGAAAACAAACAAAGGAAAGATGTGTGGTTGGGTCAAAGGGAGGAAGAACTCACTTGCATTGTCTTTTGACACTGCTCCATTTTAGCTGGGGCTGTGAGATGTGACCTGATTACCAGAGGTCTCTAACCACTGGGGAAATTTATTAAGATGGTGCTTTTTAAAAATTTCTTTGCCTCTTTCCCTATCCATTGATGGCATGTATTAGGTAGTCTTCAAATGGTTGGTTTAAAAATTTTTTACATTTGATTTTCCCAGTTAAATTTCCTTGTTAAATTCATTAATTTCCTTGCATTCATCTGACAAAACACTTTTTGACCACCTACCCTGTGTTAGGTGCTGTTCTGGGTTAGAGTTCTGTCACAAGTAATTCTATGTCTTTGGGCGAATCCTTTTCTTCTCCAGACCTCAATCTTTCCTCCTATAAAAAGGAGGCTGGCTTAGGTTGCTAAGTCTCATCTTAGAAACAAAGCAATTGAAGCTTATAGAATTCTTTTAAAGATAGAAGATTGTAAGATTGTAAACAAGCCAGGTTTATAAAATATGGAAGGCATCCATGGAGAACTCCCCAAAGTGTTACAACTCAAGTAGGTGGACAGCTTAGATTGACTGAGGACTAAGCTGTTGCTCTTCTTTGTTTCAAATTCCCTGAAAATCTTAATTTAGAGCAGTTTTTTCAACCTTTTTCTATTATTTACTTCATAAAGAGGCTTTTAAGACTTTGTTTTTGTTAATCCCCTCCCCTGTAAAATTTTAATACCCCAGAAATACTGTATACCTGTTTACATACTATGAACTTTGGGAAGAGGGGAACGAACCAACCATTGTAATATCTAAGTTTTGAGCCTTAAAAACCAAATTTCATCCCCCCAAGAATTATATTTCCCCTTCACAAAGGATCCATGCAGTGATTTTCACCTATTTTTTAGCCTATGAAAAATTTAGTATCTGACATTGATAAAAGCAGTACCTTAGTTAGCTAATTACAAGGTAAGTCAATATTCTGCTAGTCTCCAAGAGGAATAGTAGTATAAAACATGCAAATGTACCTCTTTTTAAATTATAGTTTAAAATAGTAAAAGTATATTTTGAGAAAAAGATTTAAGTCAAACATTGGAGGAATTCTTATCACACTGGAACGTGGTCTGAAAACCACTATTCTCCAGTCTAGTAGAACATGGATTTAAGAATCAGATGGGATGGATCTGAGTTTATTCCCTATTCCAATAACTACCAGCCATAACATTATAGACAAGGCTTGCTTTGAGTGTTTGGTTTCTTCATCTATAAAATGAGCATTTGAATAGCTATCTACTTCATCAGATTATGAAAACTGAAAGAGATAATCCATTGTGCCTGGCACATGATAGGCAGATGGTAGAACTTAGCTATCTTTCACTTCACTCTGTGTCTTTATACTTTATTTATTTGATCATAGCAACTTGTGCCCAAATACACAGCAAACAATACCTGCTGAAGAATTATGGCCAAATAAAACGAGGGAAGCCAGTATCACTTTCTTTGCTGTGGTCCACTATCGTATGTCACTGTTGAAAATGGGTGTAAGTATTTCCTGTAGAGCTGGTCTTGTTGGGATGAATTTCCTCAATGTTTGTATATCTACAAAAGATTTGATTTCTCTATCAATTTTGAAGCTTAGTTTTGCAGGATACAGAATTCTGGGCTGAAAATTGTTTTGTTTAAGAATGTTGAAGGTGGATGACCATGCTTTTCTTGCTTGGAAGGTTTCAGTTGAAAAAGTCTGCTGTCATCCTAATGGCTCTGTCTCTGCAGGTCAGTTGGCACTTACTCCTGGCTGCTTGCAGAATATTTTCTTTCATCTTGACTTTGTACAGGTTTATTACAATGTGTCTTGGGATAGCTCTGTTGTGATGACTTGGGGTTCAATATCCATCTGAAAGGAGTGTGTCAGGGTCTTTAGTAAAACTTGTAAATTTTTTTCTTTTGTGCAGTTTTTGGATGGGGCTGGGTTTGAACCTGCGACCTTCAGCATATGGGGCTGGCAGCCTACTCCTTTAAGCCAGAGGTGCTGCCCAAACCTGTAAAGTTTTCATTTAGGATAGTCTTCAGTAGGGTTTCCATTACTTTGGGACAACCTTCTTCCCCTTCAGGAATCCCTATTATTCGTATGTTTGAATGCTTCATGGAGTCTCGTAGTTCTCTAAGCACCTGTTCTGCTTTGTCTCTCTTTTTTCCTGCCTCTTTAACTACCTAAGTTAACTTGAAAATTTTATACTCTAGCTCTGAGTTTCTTTCTTCTCCATGGTCTAACCTATTTTTTATACTTTCCACTGCATCTTTGCATTCCCTGATTGTCTCCTTCATTTCCTTAAGCTCCACCATATCCTTTCTATATTCTACATATCTCTTGTCTGACTTTTGGTTCTGTCTTTCCATTTTCTTGTCCATTCCTTTTATTGTCTTTATCATCTGTATTTTAAATTCCCTTTCTCTCAAGTGCATTAATTCTTTATAGGTGGAGTCTTGTACAATAGCTGTCTCATGGTTCCTTGGGAGAGTACCTCCGTTTTGGTATTTCATGTTGCCTGAATTTTTCTGTTGGTTCCTCTTCATATGTTCTTTCTTCTTATTCACTTCCTTATCCTCCTTTTTCCTTTTCACTTCCTCCTTTGTTTCAAACAGAAGTCTTTGTTGTTGATGACAGTATGTTGCAATATGTTGCCAGGACACCAGGTGGTGCTGTGGTTTTATTAGGAGACAGAGAACACAGCTATCAACCTCTATGGTCCTTATTCCAAACTTATGTGCCTTTGGTGGTCACCTGATTGTTTCCTCAGCATTTAGACAATGCCGGGTTGGGATCTTAAAGCTCCCGAGAATCCTTCAGGAACAGGTCTCAAAGTGCCCCCAACTCCAGTTCCCATGGGGTGCAAGAGTCCCTCAGCCTGTCCCAAGAGTGGAGTTCTGATCCCAGCAGACAGAATTAAGACAGCCATGCTTTAGGCCCCTCCTAAGACCTTCTCATGACCTTCCCATAATGGCAGCACCATGGCCACCAAGGCCCTCTCAGTATGGCTGCCTCCCAGCCACCAAACTGATGGCAATTCCATTCTAACCAATATTCAAATCTGGTTGCTGTATACTGTTTGAGTCTACTCACTTGTCTAAGCTTCCCCTAACAACTGAAAACTCTGGAAAGGCTTCCTCCCTTCCCAGCCCTTGGTGTGTGGCCAGCCAATCCCAGCCAGCAGTAATCACTTGCCTAATTTGTCAGATTTCCCCCACTCCTGATCATATGCCGTATGTAGCTCAACACCTCCTCACTGTGCTCCATGAGCTGACTCTGGGTACGGTCCCTGTGCCTGGTATGGCTGTGTTCTTTCTTTTAATCTAGTCATTCTAGGAGAGCTCAGCTGAACAATCTTTCTGGTCTGCCATCTTGTTCTACTGCTCCTATATCACTGTCAATGACTCTGTTTTTTTTTTTCTGGACATGGAGCAAGGAAGGTTATTATTTTTGTTTTACACTTAGGCCTGATACATTTGGAATTTATTCATTTTTTAAAATTTCAGATTAATATGAGGGTATAAATGATTAGGTTACATTGTTTGCATTTGTTAGGTTAGGTCCCTGTTGTAGTTTTGCCCCTCACCCAGAAGGTGTGCCATATAACCTTACATTGTGCCCATTAAGTGGGGGTGGGAGGTCAGACACCAATCTCCTTCCCTCCTCTCCTCTCTTTCTCCCCCCAGCTTGAATTAAATTGCGATTTTTCTCTTGTGGAAGCATGTATTAGTTTGTCTACTGGCTTTATATTAGTATTGAGTACCTTGGATACTTGCTTTTCCATTCTTGTAATATTTTATTAAAGAAACTGTTCTCCAACTCTATCAAGGTTAATGGAAAAGATGCAAAAGCTTCCATCTTTTTATGGCTAAATAATATCCCATGGTATACATACACTACAGTTTATTAATTCTTTCATGGGTTGATGGGCACTTGGGTTGTTTCCGCATCTTGGCAATTATAAATTGAGCTGTGATAAGCTATCTAGTGCAAATGTCCGTATGATAAAATGATTTTTTTTCTTCAGGTATATGCTTAGTATGGGATTGCAGGATCAAGTGGGAGTTCTGTTTTGAATTCTTTGAGGATTCTCTATACTTCTTTCCACAGAGGCTGTATTAGTTTGCAATCACACAAACTGTAAAAGTGTCCCTTAAAGAAGGGTATTATTACTCTCCCTGAGATTATGGTAAACTGATATGAATCCTGACTTGTTTTCTGTTGAAACTGGTAGACTCAAGTATTAACTCTTCATCTTCTAAGTAATGTCAATCTTGTCTTGTGGAAAAAAAATCATGTATCTTTAAATGGGGACCATTTTGTTTTATAGGTAGAAAAATACCAGATATTATTTTATAATAAACTTTCTAATGAAGTGTGTGGATTTAGTAGCACATATCATTTTTTTATTTGGCCAAATGAGTTGTCTTTTCATATATATTTATAGATTTGGTGCCTTGAATGTTGCACTAACAGCTAAGTATCAATAATCATGTCCTCTTCAACATTCTAGCTGTGTTTGTTCTTCATAAAGGTAGGAAATGACTTCCTGGGGTTTGGCACCAAGGTAATTAAAAATAATGCCAGATATAGATATTACAAGGGCGATTTAGAGAGATGGGGTGTAGTTTTATCCAATCTGAATTGCTTCTGAGATTTTATGGTGATCATCTGTAGATGAAATGGGGGCTCATGTAATATAATATGCATTCTTACAGATCCATCAATGTGAAAACCAGAAATGGTGATTCCAATGACCCTTGTTCTCCCACTGTAACATGTTTACAAGAGGAAAAAACTATGGAGAAAATGAGAAAAGATTCACAACAGGTTCACTGGGTTAACTTAAAATTTTCTGCTGGGGAAAAATATATTTCTTGTTTTGTATGTGTGTTGACTCCAAGAGTTGATAAAACTGAAGTTCTACATCATAAATTCCCATTTGGACATTCAGTTCTGAGAACCTGCATCCAGCAACCTTATCACTTTGAAGTAAAGTCACAATCACTAATGGAATCTGCTAGCTTTTCACATACTGAAATTAACTTTGATTCTTTCCCCCAAACATATATTTAAAAGCAACATGCACACACTGTACAGTGACCCATCAAAGCAATCAATGCCATGGGGGAGGCTTGTAGATTCACCTATTGGGGTTGAGAAAAGAAAAAGTATGTCTTTTAGGAGTGGAAATAGAATTTCTGAGCTCTCTTCTGGCCCCAAAGAAGGGAGAGCATCCTTCCTCCTTCTCTACAAAGGGAGAGAAAGTAAATGCCATTTTCCTTTGCAACTGTGGATAATAACATTTATGCTCTGAGATTGGTTTGCTTCTTTAATATGAAAAATGATATCCTGTTTGGATGAGACATTTCCTTGAATGCTTAGCATAAATTGAGCCCTTAAGCTTTTAACAAGAAATTCTGGGCTGTCTTGCCTGAAAACTCTGAGTGGATCTTGGAAACATTGCAGGTTTCTTGATTTGATGCAAGAAAAAAAAGTTAGCCTTTTCCACGAGATTACTAACAGCGCTCTTTGTTTCATATTCAGGAATAACCATTCAAAATAATCCTTGTTTGTCTATTTTTTTCCATACTTGTGGCATTGTCTCTCTCTGATTCTACCACTCTGCTCACTTGTCTCTGTTTCTCTATCTTTGTTTCTCTTTTTCTTATCCTTTTTTTTCTTCTCCTCTCTCGAGTCCTTCTCTCTCTCATGTTTGCATACACAATTCCTTTCCTTTTGATTTTTTATCAGGCCCAGGCAAGGTAGTATAGAGTTTAGAAATGAGTATCCTAGAAAAGGAAACACATTTTTTTCTCACTCATAGTGACAATTAAAATGACAACAACAAGGCCAGACTTCTCTGTCTTTTTTTTTTTTTTAATGCTGTCAGCATCAGTTTTGTCAGAATTATTTTGTTCAATGCATGTGTGGACTCAGTCTTTTTTTACTTGATGTGAAGCACAGTCTCAGTATCATTCCCAAGAGTATATTAGCCTCCATCTCATTTAAACAAGAATCCTAAAGCCTCTTCTTAGTAACATGCTATCCTAGACAAAGAAAGTGCGTTTGGTGGGCTGGGATGTTTGCATAGATGTAAAATCTCCATCATTTTAGCATGGATGATGGTTTGAATTGGTGTTCCACATTTTGTTTCCCTAGAACTCCATGGGTAAGTTGTAGCTACTCAAATTGGGATCCTCACACATACCTTGATCATTCTTCAGTTCTAGAGGCTATGTGTAGGAAGACAGAAAATTTGGGAGCCCTTCCAAGGGAATACAAATGGCTAGTTGTTTCACAGGGTAGTTTGTATTCTTGTACCAGGCAGGAATGTATCCCTATGGTGGGCAGAGACTCTGGTCAAGCCTCTTTGAGAAAGACTTTCTCTGGGTGGGTTCCCTGCTCTGCTTCTTGTTTAGTTTAGACCTATAATTCATAGTCTGCCGACAGACTGAATGGGATCCAAAGAGGACCCATATTCATGTCTGCAGCTGTCAGAGATCTCAGAGAATTTTATTCTTTGAATGGTTTTCTGGAATGGGAAATGAATTGGAGAGATGACTGCCAGGCAGAAGCTGGGGTCACTAAAACCTTGCTTGGAGAAGCTGAAGCCTGATTTTTCTCAGAACACATAACCTTCTGAAATAGGCCCGCGGGTGACACAAATCAATTCTTGATTGATAGAGAGCATAGATAATAGAAACACAACAAATATGACCAGGCAATGCCAACATATTTTAATGTTATGTGTTCTTGCAGGTAGTTAAGGTATATTTTAAGGGAGTTAAGGTATATTTATTTACATGTCTAGAGATCGTGACCTCATGTAGGCTTCGTTTTCTTTTTCTGCTTTTGCCCTTCTCTCCAATGGTTAATCTCTTTAAAGCTTAGCTTGATTACCTTTTTTTCTTTTTTTCGTCAATACGTGCATCTTGGCTGGTCCCTTCCTTACACTTACCTCTGCTCTGACACTTGTTGTATTGCATTGCAGGCATCCCTTTCCTCTCTGTCTACTAGGCACGAACTTTCTGAGGGCAAGGGCTGTGTCTTACTCATCTCTGAGTTGCAGTAGCTCATATAGTGCCTAAATGTCGAGTGGAATTTTGTCTGCCAATTTATGAAAACTCTTTGAGAAAAAGAAGTATGATTTTGTGCTCTTGTACCAAGCCTTCCCCAGCCATAGTTCAGGTGCATGCTTGGAGAAAATTCAGAAACCACTGCATAGAGAATTTCTATAAATCATTTAAGTGTAGTCAAAGGATGTGAAACATCCCTGGGAACTCATCAATCCTAATTTAATAGGAGTGGGAGATGTTTCACATTTCAAATTCTGGCTTTCCAGTTTTTGAGGGTAATGCCGTATTGACCAATTGTTCATGCCCAACATTTCGCCCCCCACCTTTTTCATCTGTGAATAGCAATCTCATTGATGTTGGGAGATGTTCCTGGACATTGAAAGCATTTCACTTTGTTGTCTAAAGAAGGCTTTGTCCTGAAGGCATGAGATTATTCTTTCACATGAGGTGGAAAGGAAAATGAGAAAGCTCCCTTCTGTCCTTGGGTTCACATTGTAGGAACTCTTTCTTGCAGCAATAAAAGCTTTTGGAAGAGACCTTTCATTGTAAGGGTTTCATGTTAAGTACTGCACATGGGGACAGAAGCTAAATCCCAATTTACTCAGCTGTATTTCCCAAGATTTGTTCCCTTGCAGCACAGGAGCTCTGTGCAAGCTCCATCAGGCCACTACAGACCAAGCTGGAGGATTTGAATATTAATGCCATTTAGGTTTCCTTTCAGAGGAAGCCCTCTTAGTCACAATAGTAAGACACTGCCTGCACGTCTATGACTGAACCGAAGAATAAAGATTTCAGAGTGTATCTGTGAAAGGAAGAATCAGGAAAATGAACATAAATCATACCCAACTGGTCTCACCTATCAGGGTGTGGAGAATACTTTCTCAAGGGAGACGTTCTCATTGCTTAATGAAGGCTTGTCATTCAGGAGCCAAAATAAAATCAGTTTCCCATGTAGTCAGATACATTCTTGATGAGATTCTGAGTCTCACAAAAGAATGTTGCAGATTCTTTCTACTCACATCAAGCATCTGAATGTTGATCTGGAGAAACAAAGAAATAGAAAAAGAAAAATGAGTTTGTTGTCAAATTGAAATACCACATTTTTGTATTGCTGGCTGATGTATCTGTAATTCTCATCTGCCATTCCTTCATCATATGTAAGTGTGTGTGTGTAATTTTTCCCTTTGAACCTGCAAAACATTGCAAAACTAGATTTAAATATTTCAGGCGGACTGCACCCAGCATTTGCATTCCTCTGACTCATTCAGAGAAAAGACATCTGAGCAGAAATACAGCAGATAAAAGAGAAACCATTAATCCACGGAAGATTACTGGCACAGAATCTTTATCCTGTATCCTTCCTGAAATGAGACAAAGATCTCACTATGTACATCCCTCTGGCTTAGCTTCAGATTGCAAGCAATATAGAAGTATAGACATGGTCCTTTTTAAAGACACACTGCTCATCTGTCTGAATTCTGAAGCATCAGCCTTCTGTTAGATTCTCGCTTTCTTGAGTGTCTTGCCTTCTTCCCCATCATCTTCTGCCTTGGCTTTCATTCCTTCCGTTGTAGCTTTCTAACCGGGATCCCTGACTTCCTTAGGACATTAGGGTTGGCTTTTAAAAAATACAATTATATACGATCCAGGGCAGTAATTAAGTGCTCTGAGCTGAGGAACGAGAGCCTGAGAGATAGGGTCCCAGCTTTATTTATTAGCTGCAGGAATCCAGGTATAACTTTACTTTCTTCCTCTGTAAAATGGGCCAATAGTTGACAATATTAACCTACTTTGGCACAGAGATGTTAAGTTTGTTTTAAAAAGCTTTGGGAATAGAAATGAGGTAAAAATACAAGCTATATTTAGTAAGGAGTAATATTAAAAGCAAAGTGAATACAAAATTAAATCATCTGGGGAGCATTATCCCAATTTACTAGGGAAATTTAAATCAGTCTTTCTCAGGATGGAATTCTCCTGTCTTCTTAGTTGAAGCCCCAAACAGTAACAGTCATTACTATTGCCATTTTTTTTTTAGCAGCTAGTACAGTATGCCAGGAATTTTTCAGGTATTACCTCACTTAATTCCTATAAACCCTAAAAACTGGGTGGTGCCTGTGGCTCAAGGAGTAGGGTGCCAGCCCCATATACCAGAGGTGGTATATGGCCAAAAACTGCAAGGGGTAAAAAAAGCATATAATAAGTGTTATTTATTAACAGTTCTATTTTACAGATGAAAAATGGAAATTTAAAGAGGGCAAGGTACACAACTAATGGGTGTCTGGAATTGAACTCATGTCTGATTCTAGGCTGTAAATTATTTTCAATATTTTATATCCTGTTGCAGTTTCCAAGAGTCTGATCAGGTTAAAATTCAACTTTGATGTTTCTCCATTTACATATTTCCCCTCCAGATGGTTGAAAATATGTACAGTTACAAATGCATAACACACAAGTTATTAATAAGCAACTTTCAAGTTTAACAGCCCTCACTGTCATTTCCTAATGAATTACCCCAGTCTATAGGTCAAGCCCAATGCCTTTCATTCTTGCTAAAAACCAGGAGCACTGGTCCTCAACCTACACACAGAGTGACATCCTTTCCCCAAGTGTCCGATGATGAAGGGAGTATCAAGTCTGAATCTCCCATGGAGAAGTGACACTGATCTGAGGTGTCTCTGCAATTATCTCTATCTTTATGTATCAGAAAGGTGTTATCAAACGAGATGTATTAAAAACCTCAGACATTCAAGGCCCTCTACAAATGGAAGGGGTGATGATGACAATGGTGATGGCGATTTAAAATGAGGAGCTAGAGAGTAAATATTGTAAGTGTTGTAGGCCACATGGTCTCTGTTATTAATGGCTGAATTCTGCCATTGTAACATAAAAGAGGCTCTAGACAATGTGTACATGAATAAGTGTGGCAGTGTTCCAGTAAAGCCTTGTTTACAAACAGAGGCAGAATGCTAAATTTGGACTGCAGGTGTCATTTGGAACCCTCGACTTAAATGAATTTGAGCCAAATGTTTGGAGCAGGAATGATAGTCAGAAAGCTGTTTATACTGTTTTTATTTATGTTATTTTCATTACTGTTATTAGGAGTGGACCTCCTTAACCTAGGGTAAAAAAAACCTGGACAGATTATAATTTTTCTCTCTGTTCATTGTCCATTTCTAAGATTATTAGACAAATATAAGCAGGATGATGATGATAATGATGATGATGATGTTGACTACATAATAATGCTATTCATAACCATCTGAAATTGATGTAAGCAATTCTTTCTATCTCAAGCAAGAATTGAGTCAAACTCTTCTCTGACCACTATGCCTGTTGAGCTGGCAGTGGTCATTGGCTGCTTTTGAAATAATTAATCTCCACATTGCAACAATAGGAAAACCTACTGTGTCCAATTAAATGTTCACTTATGGCAGCAGCCCAGGTAGTGTGCTCGCTTTCTGGAGATAGATTCATGTCCCTGTGACCTTATCTTCCTATACTTTGCATTCAGCTATGAAATTAAATTGCAGGAAATGATTCAGTTTTGAATCATTCCATGCAAAAAGGCAGAAGCCAAAAGTTCTTCTATGAGTGACAAATACGTGGACTGCTCTTTAGATGGGAAACGTCAGTACTTGAAGCAGGCTCTGCAAACTGAGCCAGAGGTTCAGACATCTCCAGGCCTGGTGGGGTTCATGCTTTCAGATTTATTCCAGCTAGATTTTACTTCCAACAACGGCCCTTATTCAGATAAAGGGAGTTTGCCTTTCTTGTTTCCTAGGAGACTTTTTTTTTTAAAGTTTTCTGGAAAAGATTCTTCTTGAGGCATTCTCCATCTAACTTGCTCTTCTGGTGAAGAAATTGAAGAATCATATTAAAACTTGGGGTTATGGAGAGTTATGCCAATTGGGACTAAGCTGTGATTATTTGGTTGATTTAAACTGACTGAAAGGTGAGGTCAGAATAAAATCTTTTTTCTCCTGTAATTTAGAGGCTAGGAACCATGATGCCAGCCTCCCCCACCCCAAATAACATTCAAATTATCCATTCAGAGTGATTTGATTTCAGGTTTTGAAGCTGGAGATCGCAGTAATAATCTTTCTCAGTATGAAGCACTCATTGATGAAGTAGTCTTTGCCATTTTTAATTGCACTTTCCCCTCATGCCCTTATTAATTATCTCTCTAGTTCCTCTTAGCTCTTGTCACAATGCCAAATATTGAAATAGAAAAGCTTTATTTATTACCAAAGACATGCAGAATGGGACAGATTTTATATTTTGGTGTTTTGACTCTTAAAAAGTCATATTTTTAGTAGGCAAAAGGGTGCTTCATGCAAATTGGTCCCCTGTCCAAATTTCTTTCGGTAATGCACCCTTGGGACCTTGATTTGCCCAGGGCATCCTTGGAAACCTCACAAACAAGGTGTTTTGTGAATCTAGCAAAGTGATAGTCCCCAATTTCCTCCATCTGGAATATTCTTGCCCATGCCACAGTCTGCTCAAATCTCACCTATAATCCTTCAAAGCTGATCAAATTTTCTGTTTTTCATAGAGCCTTGTATAAACCCTCCTTTGGCTCTGCAGAATCCTCAATTTACATTTTTTTTTTGTGGTCCTTCCTTATATTATAACCATTAGTAATCTTGTCCTATCTGTGCCAGCTTAATTGTAAACTCTTGAGGGCAAGAGGGTAAAACTCTGTTTTTACCCTCCTCCCCCAATCCTTGAAAGTGTGTTGTATGCAGCCCATTTCCTTTTTGGATTGGATGAACTCAACTGCAACAAAATATTCCAATTCAATTCTTGAGGACTTATTCTAGAGAAGGTTAGTGGTAACATAGCTCCTTTGAAAGAACTGGTCACCTGTCTTACTGGGCTTTGGACATTCCACAGAATTAGTTGAGGTCTGAAATAAACCTTCCCTTCTTGGTTCAGGGAAGAATTGATGACAATAGTAACACCATGTTTAGAAAATGCCATCCCTCAGCTGTAGGTGACAGGGACATGAGCAAATGAGACAATCATTGACAGTAAATTGCTCAACTTCTGTGGTTGAGATAATATGAGCTGAATGTGTACACAGAGCTTATTTTTTCTTTCAGTCTGAAATATCTGTAAATTACAGAAAGATACGCTAAGTGTTTCTTTTTGAGGTTGACTACAACCTTCTGTATAAACTTCTTCCTTACAAAAATATCTTTGTTGTAAGTATTAGAGATGACCATTGCCCAGAGAGGCAGCTTTTATGTTCCTCTCTTTAGGAATCATTCCAATTCTCAAACTTACCCTTCTCTAACTTGTGGGGCAGCTGGGTGTCTTCTAACTGAATGATCTTGGCAGGGCATTCTGAGCTTAGGAGGTTAGCATTCCAGCAAACATTTGGCTTAGAGAATTCCTAAAACAGCAACATATACTCTGAAGGCAGTTAAAATTTAAGAAGCCAATAGAAGCTGTGTGTATGTGTGTGTGTGTTTCTCAGCCTCTAGAATGTGAGAGCTGGTGTTCTATCTACAATTTGTTTTTTTCTCTCATACTGATTGCACACTCAGATTCAATATGTAATATAGTGCATATTATGTTGTTCTCAGAATATTTAAAGGGAAACTAAACATTCCTTCCTTCAACATGAGTCAGTTTCCTAGCTGTAGTGTAGAAAGTAGCGACCTCTCAGAAAGGCTGATGAAATGACAGATTATTTTTTTAAATGGACTTCAATTTTCTGCAATATTCTAAGTGTGAATAATCAGCTAAGTAGCTTTCCTTTTCATTTGTATATTTTAAAGTGCCAGTCATGGCTGAATGTTAAAATCAATCTGGCTATTGATCTCCAAAGATACAGATTTATCTTTCCAGATGTGCTGACTATTGTGTTTAGTGCAATTTTATTTTCGTTCTTGGTTCAGGGAAGTCGTGTGTTTGTGGGATTTCTTTGTTTGTGACATTTTGAAATTTTGAAATCATTCCTTATCTATCTATTCATCCCTCCATCTTCCTTCCATCCATCAAACACTTAATGTATGTCTTTACCATGTGCCAGGCTCTGTGCTGAGAGTTGGGAAGTATCTGTTAAGAAAAAAAAAAAGAAAAGACAAGAAAAAAGAAAGGCAAAGACCTCATAGGAGACAAGAACAATTTCTAAGGGGGGGAAAAAAAAGCTTCAGCCAGTTCCTCCAATAACTGCCCTTTCAGAGCCACTGTTTGCTGCTGGCCTCGTACAAACCTTCTCTCCTTTCATAACCCCGCAGCCCTGAAGACCTTTGTGTGTCTTGGAGGTCAGCTCACAGATGTGGCCCTGGGACGTGCCCCTCTTTACCTATATTGTAATTACAAGAGACGGGAGGCACATGGGTCTTTTCTTATTTTTTCCTTTTTCTTTTTTTGATTAGCATCTGCACAAATGGCCTCCGTTCATTGCTTTAAACTAACTAATCCGGCTTGTTAAGATGGAGATTGTCATCCCCAAGTTGTTATTAGCAGGCTTCTAAAGGAAGAGGGTCCCAGTCAGAGCAGGGCAGGCTTTGGAAAAAGGTTATATAATATAATATGTTCTTCAGGAGGCGTACGGGAGGGAGACAAAGCTGCCTCCCGGGGCCTGTTCTCAAGTGCCACTTTACAGGCGTTCGCAGGCCTGCCTATTCTACCCCATGAAAAGGGAGATCCAATCGTTGCTTTCTGGAAACCATTCTCTTCATCTCTTTGGCTGTCATATGTATTTAACAGTAGTGCCCTCAACGACAATGGGGTGGGTAAGCGTGCTTGGGGGCTCCAGCCCACAGCCTGTAGTTTTTCATTTCACGTTGCCGGGTTTGCTAAGAATGGTCTTCTTTGTTTCCATTTTGAGTCATGGCTGAATTCTTATATGTTGTCTGATCTTCAAGCTCAAATACCCAAAGGACCAGGCAGTTGTGACTCAACCCTGTGTGTGTGTGTGTGCATTTGCTAGCAGGTACTATAGCAAGAAGATGGTATACTTTTCCTTATTTCTTTAAATAGAGAGGGATTTAGAGGAAAAGACTTTAATAAAATGGAATTGGGATTGATTATTTCCCCCTTTCCTTAGTGCTGCTGTAGGTTATGAATAGCATGAGCAAAAAATAACACCCCCCAACTTCTTTCTAATGTAGTCCTGTGGTTTTAAACCCAAACCTTAGATTTACAATGAAAGCTCAGTGTCTATATACTATCCTCTACCTTATGAGAGGGATCTCCTTTCTGATTGTGGAGCATAAAGAAATCTTCCACATGCTCTCAGTTATTGGGAAGGTACACATTTGCTTATCTGTTGTTTTTCCTCCACATAGTCTACATTATGATTTGGAAATTTGACATCGTGTGTGTTTTTTTTCTCCCCAGGCCAGATGTTTTATCCTGCTATGTTAAGTCATCTTGACATGTTGCCATGAAATGGAAACAACTGCTCGTTTTAATATTGCTCCGTATCTTTATTACAAGGTACGTCTCATGCATCTTAATTCCTCATCTTCTCCCTTGCTGTCGTTCTCTGATCTTCTCCATCCCAACCCCCCCCTTTCCTCCTGAAGAAGGCATATTGTAATTGTATGACAGTCGTGTCCCAGTAGCTAAAGAGGTTCTAGATAGCATAATGAATATGTAGCGTATTATCTCCCAGGATGTGTGCCTGTGTCTTTAATCACAGCTGGAATGCAAAATCGAGCTCCACCTTTCAACTCTATCTCCATCATGCTGAGAGAGTGAGAGAGAGTGAGACTGAGACTGCTAGACAGCTCGAAAGAGATTGCAGCTCAGATGTCCTGAAAAACAGCAAATCCCTCAGACCTGGCAGATTCCGTTACCATGAGAACTGCAGATATTTCCATTGTGATGGTTCGCTCCAACAGCCATCTGTTACACCCATTTGATTAGGAAGTACAGTTCAGCTTGTATGGGATTTTCATCACACCTTATCCCAGGGCAGTATATAGAGGCACTTGCTTTTTTATATGCTAAACTCCAAGGCTTCAAAGTACTGTAATTTACCGAGGCTGAGGGCATTTAATGAAATGGTATGAGAAGGTCACTGCAGGAGAAGAAATACATACAGGAGGTGGAAGAGAGGATTAGGCTCCACAGAAGGAAATGCAACCACCTCGGAAAATTAACCATGTTTAACTGTCCCTTCTCTCCAAGGGGGAAGTAAAAATGAAGATGTAGGTTCGGGGTCCTTGCATTCCCAAAGGGAGGAAGGTGTTTTGTAGAGTTAAGGCAGTAACTCGGTCTCGGGATTTAAGGACACAGTCAGAAGGAAGGGAGGGAAGGGCAGGGCCTCAAACACATCTCATCAGTTGAGATGAATCCACTGTATAAAGATTACATTAGCTCTAAAAATTTTATGATGCCATCTAACTTTTCCGTAGACACAAAACGACCTTAAAAATTCCTTGAAGCAGTGCTGTAATTTACTGATTTAAACCTGATATTTGGGCTAGTTGCCCCTCTGTGTATTTTTGTGGGGGAGGAAATGCTGATGGTACATCATATAGACATAAAAATAGGAATTCCCTTCAATTAAGACTCTCTGAATACCTTTCCCTGGTGATAGGCATTCTACGTCCAGGCTTCCAAGAGGGTTGGTGTGGTCCAGGAGGAGCCACCTAGAGTGTCTTAAATTGATCGGAGCTCCCGTAAACCTGGGAAGCTAATTAAATGCTTACACACTGACATGCATTTGTGATCGCTGTACTGGGGCCTTGGTGTAGCCTCCCTTTGTTTTCCATCCTGCAGTTTTTAGGATGGGCTCTGATAATATATCACTCAGGTTGGGTGAGAGCAGCCAGATTTTCCAAACTTGCTAAGTTGGCAAGTCCTGTAATGTCATGTTTTGTCTGTTGGTTTGGTTTCTGGGTGACTCTTTCTGGACAAGGGAAGTGCTTTTCCAATCTGATTGCAGTGAGGGCTGCAGAAATTTTCCCCTACCCTCATTTCCTGGCCTGGTGTCAGGTTGCCATCTAGGGAGCTAGGATGTCAAGAGGAACCAGAGAAACTCATTCCCAGCTTTAATGCCAAAGACGCATTTGTGGAGTGAAAGAAAAAGAATTATTCATACTGCCTGTTAAAGATGATAAGGCAGAGTTTATTCAAGGGTGATCATGGGGATAGGTACAGATAGGGACCTGGGGCTTTGCAGTGGGGAAAGGAACGGGGATGGGGTTCACCTTTGACGCCAACAAGGACAAAGAGGGACTTATAACCAAGGAGTAGGATGGGGGTAATGGGGTGGAACATTACTAAACATCAAGGAGAAGGGGTTTCTGGCTAAATGGACTTGATAGGATTATTGCTGAAGGCAGGCCAGGGTGATAAGGTAGAGAGGAGAGGGCAGTCAGGTACAAAGGGTAGGATTTTCTTTTTCTTTTTTTTTTTTTGGGGGGGGATTTTCACTAAACTGACATAAGCAGGATTCTTTCTCAAACTGGGTTCTAGAGAACAGAGAAGGAAGGCTAAGGCTGGGTATATCAGAAAGGACTTAAAGGAGCTTGACTCAAGTTTGGTCAAAGGAGAGAGCCTTTGTCACTGGTCAGATCAAATCAGTGACCAGTGCCATGGAAATTAAAGATTGAGAAAATTGCTTCCTTTTTGCCAAGAGGTTGTGGAATCTTTCATCCTTCTGCAGTGGAAAAGCTCGAACTTCACAGATAAGGACTTGTGTTTTCCTTGAACGAGGTACCAATTATTTTAGCCAGCAGCTGAAGGTACAAATGAGTCAACGGCGACTCGTGGGAAGTAGGGAAGCTTTGCTCCTCCATCATGTCAGCAAATGCCTCCCACTGCAGCATCTCTGGTGGTGTTGACTTTCCCAAAGCCTCGGCTCTACACCCTGGAGATGGCCCCTTCTCCAAGGCTTTTGAGGCAGGGCTCTGGTTTTATGAACACAGCGTCTGTCTTTGAAAGGCTGAAAGGCAGCAGATGCAATGAGAGGGCCTGAATTGAAACAATAAATACCATTCAGGTTTCTTGCACCGAACTTCTTATAGTGGTGTCTTTGTTAAAGGAACTGTGGACTAAATTGCCTTGTCCCTTTCCCCTGCCTGCTGCAGTTCCTCCCCACAGCCAGGATCTCAACCACCTTTGGAAAGCAAAGGTTAAGTACCTGAGGCAAAAAGAGTTGACACAGAAAAGAGAGGAAAGCCAAGACATCCCTCACTTGCCCTCAAGGGGGTGGGGCAGAGAGATTTTGGGGAAGGGGATGAATTTTAGTTGAAGGCGGAAGAGAAGCAGCCCTTGGAGGGGAGTGCTAGCTAGAAATATTCCCCTTGGAGCTGAGATGTTAACAGTGGCACCTTCTGACTTAATGTGGCATCTTTCTTCATCGTTATCAATCTCATGAGAGCTTTCCTGCCATCTGCACCGTTCCTGCTTCAGGCTCCCATATGAAAGTCCAATCTGGCAGCATAAATACTGGCTAATGAAGAGTAGATGTCTGACTGCCTGGGAGAGAAGCGATCCTGTGTCAATGATGGAGCAGAATTCATTCATTTAAAACAAAATCTGCATTTACACAGCCATTCAAGAAGAAATCCTCTCCCCTTTCCCTTTTTTCCTCCCCCCTCCTTCCTCTCTCTCATCCTCCTTTCTCATTCTCTTCCTGTGTTGTTCTATGTGAATGGAGTTCATGCGAAAGTCAGCAGAAAACTGGTCTTTGCCTGGAATGTTATACCTCGGAGATTAAAAATAGGAACATGATGTGGACTTGCTGACATGTGGTGGGCTATTTTTTTTTCTTCTTTCAGTGGGAAAGCTATAGCTACATAGATTAGCAAAACTTGTGCAAGAATGGATGTAAAACAGATTTATCTCTGTGTCAGCTTTATCTGATCCATTTGGTCTTGCAGAGTTTGGATGGCTTCCTTTGTTACAATAACCAGCTTTCAAACATCTATATCCTCAGGGTATTAAATGTCAGCCACCCAATGTACCAGTCAAGGATGGAGGATTGACAGTCTGTGGGCTGGAGACGTACTCTGAGTGTGCACATGAGAGGGGTCCTCCTGCACCAGGCTGGCTCCGGCCATCTGCATCTGCCATCTCCTCCTTGTGACCTGGGAACCCCTTCCACCTCCCTGCTTCACAGCATCAGTGGAGGGATACCATTAATATCCTTTTACAAAGAATTCAGAAAGATTTCCTGTCACTGACAAGGACAGATTCGTTAGAGGTCTCTCAAGGAAATGGACAATAACTAATTAATCGAGCTCTCCATGACATTCTGTGCTGTTGTTTTTCATTTATCTGTTCTAGTTTCTCATCACGCAGGTCTACCTCTTCTTTTTCTTTCTTCCCTTCCCATTTTGGTTCCTTCCTTTATCTATCTCTTTTATTATTTCTGTCACTCTCCCTCTTTTTCTCTTATCTCATTTTCTCCCAGATCTCTTTTGAGAATCTACACTTAAAAAAAATCCTTAGTTGGGTACACATATCCAAAGAACAATTTTTTTTGAGAAATATGGGTCCATTTCTTTTGATTCTGAGAATTGTCATCTTTCAGGATTAGAAGGGGTCTTAGAAATTCCCTGGCTGGACTAGATATATAAATAATCTTTCATATCTTTGATGAAGTATTGCAAAGCTTTTGTTAAAAAATTCCATACAGTGACTAAAGTGGTGCACTAATATTATTCTTGCTGCTATTACTATACAGGAATGATGTCTATGTATACTGTAGAAAATAATGAACCATGTCAATTTTGAGAAATGTTATTGAGGAGCTGTCCAATTAAATGGAATTTCATCAAAAATTACAAGTAGTTCTATGGCTTTTGAATGCCCAATGTAGATGTTTTGGAGATGCTCTGGAGAAAAGCAGACAGAGCTGAAACTGCTGCCAGGTCTGGTTCTGCTGCCTTTTTTGTGTGTAGGGGGTATGTGACCTCTGGTAAACATTGGTTCTCTTGGTGCCTCAACATTGCCATGTAAAAAATGGGGATATGAGTATCTTGAATCACAAGATACGATTCTGTTCTTACACAATTGATTTTGTTATCCATCCCATTTCAGATCTTCCCACTCACCCCTTCTAAGTTTTAACTTGCTATGTTCATCTGATGGCATATGCAGACCAGAGCGGAAAAAACTTCAGGGGAGTGCATGTGTGTTTTGATGTCTTTTCAATTTCCTCTAATCTTGAGATTCTCTAAGAATACAGATAATTTTTTTTCTCATCTCTCAAACTTATTGGGTGAATCAAAGGAAGCAAGTCGGTGGAGTGATGAAAAATGAGTGCTGACTCTACAATGACCAACTGTCCTTTTAATGGTGTGCCTGGGAGTGATAAGTTGCTTGAAACGCAGGACTTGCAGGACTAAACCCAGAATAGTCCTGGGAAAACTAGAAGGGTTGTCATCCTACCCAGGGCAATTATTTCTACTGGGAGGACCCAGACACGGTTTACACAAGTCCCCCAGAGAGTAATGGAACATTCTTTGAGGTTGAAGATGATCTTATTTTCCTCTGTGGACTAATTGCCTACTCCATGTGGATCTATGGCTTAACTCTGGTTTGTAGAAAGCTTACTCATATTATCTCCCCTCAGTATCTCAGGGAAAAGCATAAACATTTAAAAGAAAACTATGAAGATGTAAAAGGAAATAAGCATAAATTTCTTCCTCTGAGTTGGAGCTTATTCATTCTTTAATTAATTAATTAATATATTATTTTTTATTATTAAATCATAGCTGCATACATTAGTGCAATCAAGGGGTACAATGTGCCGGTTTCATACACAATCTGAAAGATTTTCATCAAACTGTTTAACATAACCTTCAGGGCATTTTCTTTGTTATTGTATGAAGACATTTGTATTCTGCATTTAGTAAGGTTCACCTGTACCCTTCTGAGATGCACCATAGGTGTGGCCCTACCAATTGCCCTCTGTCCATACCAACCTCACCCCTCACCTTCCCCTCCCTTTTCCCTTTCCCTATATTCTTGTGCTAAAGTTGGGTGATAGCCTTCATATGAAACCTATGAATTAGATTCATAGTAGGGCTCAGTACATTGGATACTTTTTCTTCCATTCTTGAGATACTTTGCTAAGAAGAATATGTTCCAGCTCCATCCGTGTACACACGAAAGAGGTAAAGTCTCCATCTTTTTTTAAGGCTGCGTAATATTCCATGGTATACATGTACCACAATTTATTAATCCATTCATGGATCGATGGGCACTTGGGTTTCTTCCATGACTTAGCAATTATGAATTGGGCTGCAATAAACATTCTGGTACAGATGTCTTTGTTATAATGTGATTTTTGGTCTTCTGGGTATATACCTAGTAAAGGAATTATAGGATCAAATGGCAGG